>PVKV010010221.1:0-76829 GCA_004027835.1 Alouatta palliata | reverse complement strand
CCTCCTTCCCTCCTTCCCTCCTTCCCTCCTTCCCTCCTTCCCTCCTTCCCTCCCTCCCTCCCTCCCTCCGTCCCTCCCTCCCTTTTTTGCTGGGCACAGTGGCTCAGGTCTATAATCCCAGCACTTTGGGAGGACAAAACAGACAGATCACCTGAGGTCAGGACCAGCCTGGCCAACATGGTGAAACCCTGTATCTACTAAAAATACAAAACATTAGCCAGGTGTGGTGGTGAGCACCTGTATCCCAGCTACTCAGCAGGCTGAGGCAGGAGAATTGCTTGAACCCAGTAGGCAGAGGTTGCAGTGAGCCGAGATCATGCCTTTGTACTCCAGCCTGGGCAACAAGAGTGAAACTCCATCTCTAATAAAAAAAAAAAAAAAGGACTGTGTTTTAGAGCAGTTTTAGCTTTATATAAAAATTGAGTAGAAAGTAGAGAGGCTTTTCATATGCTGCCCTCCACGAGTTTCCTCTATGGTTAACCTATTTTTAACCCTATAGTATATAGAGTGGTTAGTGGTTAGTGTGGTGACATGAAGCCTGTAAGAGCTTGTGAGAAACTGGGTTCCTTTTTCCCACCATCTCTCTGATGCTCTCCTGCAAGCCAGGGAACTGTTGTTTCTTTTGTCTCTAGGTTCTAGTGCATTTCAGGTAGCATCCCTGCTGTTTACTGTCCTGATTGTGGATTCTAATGGCAGCTACTTCTGGTTGTCACTGTTCATTTTTTCTCTTTTATGTTTTGACTTTCCATTCCTTTTAGTACCTCATCATTTTTCAGCCATCACGAAAAAGAGAAGTAATCTTTTATCTGACCACACCAGTTAGTCGTGTCTCTGCGTGTGTAATCATTGCATTCGTCGCATCTATTTAATTCCCCTGCATTCCTCGGCATGCAGTTTCTGATGGAGAGATGAGATCTGGCTGAAAGATCATAGTTTTCTATCTGAGACCGACTTTATCTTTAGAGAGGTATGGGGAAGACTCTTTGGGTCCAGGGGCAACAACCACATTGGCATTCGATGTGTGGGGGATGCTGTACTTTCTTTAACTTTCTGGCACATGTGTATGTATAGAGAAGACTCTTCATTCTCTATAGCAAAGCTGATACAAGACTAAAATGTTCCAAATGGCTTAATGAAAAGATGGAGATGAAAGGAAAAAAAAGAAAGTAATAAAGTCTGGTCTCTCAAAGTATGGTCCATGACTCAAGATCTGTAAGACCCTACGAAGTAGTCCATGAGTTCAAAAGAGTTTTCTTAATGATGATAAACCTTATTTTCCTTTTTCACTCTCGTCTGTCATGTGTATACGTTGGAGCTTTCCATCCGCTACAATGACTGATTATTTTTTTTAACAGATTAGATGAAGAAGCAGAAACCAGACTTCAGATGTTTTCTGTGAGGCCAAATAGGAAAGAAATTTGCAGAAATACAAAACAATGCCATTCTTTTCACTTATTTAGGTTTGAAAAATACAGTGATTTTTCTATAAAAATGTTAACACATAAACGGATTTATAATTATTTTTAAATTAATGCATTTAAAATTCCTCAGTTTTAATTTTTAATAACTAGCAAAAGCTGTAACACATATAAACAAAATCTTTGTATTTTTAATAATTTTTAAGAGCATAAAGGGGTTCCGAGACTGGAAAGTTGGAGAACTGCTGAATTTGGCTTTTGAAGTATTGCTGTGTTGCACTGCCTAGACTCATTCTTCCTGCAGAGTCCGTGCTGGGCTATCTCAGTCCCTCCGTAAGAAGATGAGCAGCCTCTCTACTTAAAGTTTGCCCTCATCATTCAGATTTTCTGCCGAAGAACCTAGCTTTTCCCAATGATACTGGAAATAATTGCCTACAGGAGAGACCAAACTTCTTCCTGAAGAGATAATAGTCGTTTGCTTCACAGCCACAGCTAGCTAACTATATCACATGACACTTGTGTGCTTTTACATAAGGCACTTGTGTGGTAATGGTTTACATGTATGGATATGAGAGGTTTACGTGAGAGGACATTGGAGGAAGCAGGGAAATAATTTTTGTTGTTGTTAAGACATGTCTTAAACTCTGTCACCCAGGTTGGAGTGCAGTGGCACAAACATGGCTGAATTGCAGCCTCAACTTCCTTGGCTCAAGTGATTCTCTCTGGGCGGCCTCTCTAGTAGCTGGAACCACAGGATTGCCACACAGCACCTGGCTAATTTAGGATTTTTTTTTTTTTAAGATTCTATTTAACTGACCCTAGCTTGATGATGGGGATGCTCACAGGTATCAGAAATATCCCCTTTTCAGCTTTTTTGGACAAGACTATTGGTTGTTACCAAGTGTCCTGCTTTTCCACAAAAGATATTTTTCTCCCTTCCAGGCTATTTGTGGAACTAGGTAGGAATGGTTCAAAAGCCCATGGGTTCAATAAAACTGTGATGCTTAGTTATGGTTTTGTACTTCGTAGCCTTCAAAAACCTTTACAGTATACCCTAGATATTTATGGATTGTATGAACAGGTGTGCGTGTATATATAAGTATATATGTCTGTGTGCATACATATAAACATATGTGTATGTATTCATTAATCTGTATACCCCACATAAATTTGGAGTAGTGAATCTTTCAGAATCAGGAAAATATTTTGAGACTTCAGACATTTATGTTAACCAGATTTGGTTATTTGGTAGTTTATTAGGGAGAATTACAGTCATGAAAAGTTTTACAGATAAAGCCAACTTTAAAACTATTTTGGGGAAATTTTGGAGGAGTGAAGGTGAATTACTCCGTGAGGTCCTGTAGATAATAGAGCTGAAGTAGAGAGGTGGGACAGTGTGTGTGGAGTCCTGAAAGCTGGTCAGGACCACAGCAGGAAGTAGAACTAAAACTAGGCTGTGGTTTCCTGCCATTCTTCAATCTGAAGTCAGAGATTTGACCTTGATTCTTCCTTACACAGAAGGAGCATTTTTGTTAAATTCACCATGTGGCTGAAATGCTCCTAAGAATGAATTAACCAAATGTACCTGTTTTAAAATGACATATATGAATATATTAAATATAACAATTTGTCACATTACAAGTGTGTTGAAGTTTTATATTTATTATGATCCCTTAGCTATAACTAGATGATTTTGCCAAATTACTAGATGTATTATTAAGGCAATTCTGTGGTTCTGACACAGGGCTTTGGAACTAAGTCCAGACTGCTATTGTTAGCTGTGTGACTTTAGGAAATATATTCCTGTTCCTTAAATCTCTGTTTACCACTCCGACTAATGGCATATAAAGAGCTATCTTAACGTGATTGTCAGGATTTAATGAGACTACATATATACTTTAATAGTTGTAGGTAACACTTGATGAGCGGGTGCTTATCTGCCAGACAGGGGATGGGGTGAGGGGAACACACTATGAAAATAATTACAAACTGTGATGAAATTTTGTACTAAGAGAATTACAGGCAGGGCCCTGCTTTAGGTAGGGCGGTTGAGGAATGCCTTAACTTGAATATTAATGTTTCTGGGAAAAAACAATAAAGCTGTGGATATTGTACTTTGGGGGATTTTTTTAAAAGCTCCCTTTGCAATGTTACTATATGTTATTAAACAAAAATCTGGAAAACAGTTTAAAGAAATGAAGAAATTCCAAATAATAAAATGGTACTGTGGTTTCTAGCTGCAGCTAAATAAATGCATGTTATTAAAAAGATAAATAAGAATAAGCCCAGGAAACTATAGTAAATCCTGAAATCTTTATTTGAGGGCAGGTTTCTTTCAGTATTTTATATGCTGCTAATTTTATTAACATTTTTGTAAAGGCAAAATCAAAGGTGATACATGACTTGCCCCTCATAGATTAAAAAATGTATATTTTGGAGATTCATCTGTCTCAAATCTTCCAAACTGGATAATTTGTTAAATAGCTGGTCATTTATAAAAATGACTGAATCCGTCTATTAATCTTTTGAATATCTGGGGTGGTTTTCACATATTGGGCCTGTAATTAATACAGAGTTACTCTGTTAATGAATTTCTAAAATTTTATTTTTCTTTTTAGTAACGTGTCTAAAGAGAAGAATTGTCTGTAGTCTAAGTTATCCTCCAAGGTGTTACATAACCACACATTCCTTTTTTTTTTTTTGAGATGGAGTCTTGCTCTGTTGCCCAGGCTGGAGTGCAGTGACGTGATCTCAGCTCACTGCAACCTCCACCTCCCAGGTTCAAGCAATTCTCCTGCCTCAGCCTCCCCAGTAGCTGGAATTACAGGCATGCACCACCATGCCCAGCTAATTTTTGTATTTTTAGTGGAGAAGGGGTTTCTCCATGTTGGCCAGGCTGGTCAATCCACCCACCTCAGCCTCCCAAAGTGCTAGGATTACAGGCGTGAGCCACTGCCCAGCCTAGACTCCTTGATGATATTGGCATTAGAGTCCATGCTCATGTTTTGTGCCATGCATTCTTTATAACAGGCCACATTTTATGAGATCAGAAATTGCAGCTCAGCAACCGAAACCTGCACGTGGTGTTAGTGGCAGAAATACCATCTTTGGGCTCAGAATTTAGTGTTTTTGTTTCCCTGGTGATTGCTAACACCAAAGATGGGCTCTGCTACTTGGGGAGGGTTTTATGGAAAGCATTCAGCTTTTTCAGTCCTGTCTTACAGCTTGGTCGGTGGTACTTATCTCTAGGCGGAGACTATCTCACCTTAGGAGATTACATCCTTGAGGCTAATGTTTCGCTTATTGATGGTCACATAACAAACTACACCAGCATTTTGTGACTTTAACCCATGAGTGGTTAACTTTCAGATCTCTGTCTCTGGGCGTTGGCTGGGCTTAGCTGGGCTAGTGTAAAGGATAGGGTAGTAGGTGATGAGGCCACAAATGCAGATGGGAGCCAGATGATGAAGGGTACTACACGTTACAGTGTCAGGTGGATGTCACTTTTCTGGGGTATCTTGGCCGTCCTTTATAGACAGGTATGGGTTGAGCATCCCTAATCTGAAATTCAAAGTGCACCAAAATCCAAAACTTTTTGAGCATCAACATGATGCCACAAGTGGAAAATTCCACACCTGGCCTCATGGGATGGATCACAGTGAAACACAGACAAAACTGTTTCATGCACAAAATTATTTAAAATATGATATAAAATTACCTCCAGGCTATGTGTATAAGATGTATGTGACATGTAAATGAATTTCATATTTAGACTTGGGTTTCATCTCTAAGATATCTTATGTACATGAAAATATCTCAAAATCTGAAAAACTGAAATTCAAAATGCTTCTTGTTCCAAGAATTTTGAATATGAGATCCTCAACCTGTAGTTGGCATTTTCTTAACTGAGAGAGGCTGGTTAGGGCAAATGACAGGGAGGAAGAGAGGAAGAGGAGAGAAGGTAGCAGGGGTATACTAAGAGAGAGGCAAAAATCAGAAAATATCTGCAAAGAATGCTGTTGTTAAAGTTAGTGGTAGTGAGAAAAGCAGTAAAAGTTTATTAGACTGGTAGCTGTTAGCAAGTGAACATTTTGTTATTGGTGATTTTGTTGTTGATACAATAGTCTGGCATTCAGCGGCTTAGCAGGGGAATTTTTGGTTACAAGTGACAGAAACCCTTACCTCTCAAGAGACATATTGGCTCATGTAACTGAAAAATTATAGGACTAAGTCTAGATTTTAGGTTTGGCTAGATGTAGGGGCTCAAATGATGTCAATCAGAATTCAGTCTCACTCTCCTTGTCTCTCAATCCTGATTTCTTTGGGTTAACTCTGCTCAGGCAAAACACTGACCCTGGATTCTCTAAAAAGTACAACATTGGGGCTGGGTGTGGTGGCTCACATCTTTAATCCCAGCACTTTGGGAGGCCGAGGCAGGTGGATCATGAGGTCAAGAGATCGAGACTATCGTGGCCAACATGGTAAAACCCTGTATTTACTAAAAATACAAAAATTAGCTGGGTGTGGTGGCACGCACCTGTAATTCCAGCTACTCAGGAGGCTGAGACAAGAGAATCACTTGAACCCAGGAGGTGGAGGTTACAGTGAGCCAAGACTGTGCCACTGCACTTCAGCCTGGCGAGAGAGCAAGACTCCATCTCAAAAAAAAAAAAAAAAAAAAAAGTACAACATTGGTAGAATTGGATGGTGATATGGTTTGGCTGTGTCCCCACCCAAATCTCATCTTGAATTATAGCTCCCATAACTCCCATGTGTTGTGGGAGGGACCCTGTGGGAGATAATTGAATCATGGGGGCACTTCCCCCCATACTGTTCTCGTGGTAGTGAATAAGTCTCATGAGATCTGATGATTTTATAAGGGGTTTTCCCTTTCATTTGGTTCTCATTTACTCTCTTGCCTGGTGCCATGATTGTGAGGCCTCCCAAGCTACATGGAACTGTGAGTCGATTAAACCCCTTTCCTTCATAAATTACCCAGTCTCGGGTGTGTCTTTATTAGCAGTGTGAGAACAGACTAATACAGACAGTTAAGGTATTTTGTGCAACAGTGACATATTTAATAACCCTCTCAGTATTTTTAAAGATCACTCTCTTCAGTTTTATAAAAAAGAAACGTGAGGTGGGAGAGGACTTGAAATGATAACAAGGTAGCAGCGGTTCTTAATTTACTAATCCAAGAATGGGCTTGTGCTGAAAACTTGAAGTAGCATGAGAAGGTGGAAACAACAGTCTTGGTAATGAAGCCTCCTCTTTCCAGCCCTCCAGCTCAGACTTAGTCTGGGTCGTTCATAAGGGGATGTCAATTATCCTATTCTCTCTTCTTGAAAGTGACAGAACTCACACTTTTACTTGTGTCACAACAATGCCTTGTGCTGTACCATTACTTCTTTGAGCTTTACAGTAATCCTGTGACTTAGGTGTTAGTTGTAGGTATTATTACTAATACTAGGTATTACCTAGTTTATGCAAACTGAGGCTTAGAGTAGTTAGCAACTTGGCAAAGGCCACAGAGCTAGGAACTTTAGAGCCCAAACTCAAATCTAGGCAGCTGAAAACCAGAGCCCCTGATGTGGACTGAATCATGTGGCTCTGTGTCCTTATAATCCTCAGTCTCTTTCCAGATGCACGACCAGACTCTCTGGCTTTAATCAAGACAAACGCTTGTTAAAAGGAAAACTTTAGACGAATTAAATTTTAACAATTCAATTGAGCAAAGAAGGATTCTCAAATTGGACAGCCTCTGAACCAGAATAGATTTGGTACAACTCCAGGGTGGCCACATGGTCAACAACATTTGTGGACAGAAAAAGGAAAGTGACTGGAGAGAGAAAAGGGAAGTGAGGGAAACAGCTGGATTGGTTACAGCTGAGTGTTTGCCTTGTTTGAATCTGCTCCTAACCGTTAGCCCCCCTGTGGGTGACTGAAGTTTGGCTGCTCTGATTGGCTGAGTCTTGGCTACTTGTTAGAAAAGTAGATTCCAGTCTGTTTACACATCAAGTTGGGTCACAGTTCACTACAATTAGAGAAACTTCTAGGCTAAACTGAAAACATGTAAGGTGTCAGCTTTGGGCCAAAATTAATTAAACATAAGCTAGTGTGCATATCTTTCATGTGGACGAGACACCATGCCGTCCTTAGGGCTCAGAAAGAGGCTTGTTCCTATTTCTGCCAACACTTAAACTGCAACTTCAGCTGTCCCCTGTGGGAGGCTTGGTGTTGAGAGTGTCCATTCATGTGTGGCAGCTGAGCTGCCCAGGTTTAGAATTCCACCTACGGAGGTGTGCACTGCAAGCTGTTTTTGCTTTTATTGATGCTGGCAATTATCTGAAGAGTATAGGAAAATTGGAACACTGCTGCATCACTTTGAGGCATTTCCAAGAAGCAACTCTAAGTAAACAAGTGAAACCTGAAGCATTTTTCTTGTGTGGCTTTGAAGGGCCAGAATTATTTTGTTTTCATTAAGTCAACCCAACCTAGCACCTTTGGTGTGGACTAAAGAACTAGTACATGCATTTCTATCCCTGTGTTTAAACAAAATAGGATAAATTACAAAATCTCATCACTTCTTGAAAGCAATATTGAATGGACTAAATGAGATTTCTCTAAATGTTAAATGGAGAAGTTTATGACTCACTTAAAAGTAAAATGTGTTCATCTATCAATATTAAATGTATTAGAGTTCTTTTCAAAAGGACTTAGATACATACTTTTTTCTTTAAACTATGTACTTACATAAAATTCTAACAATTTATGATTCAAATACTGAACTGCTGTTCTTGAAGATAAAAAGAGAGATTAGCTTGCTTAAATCTGTACTTTCCCATCATTTCCTAACTGGGGTGACTTGTCTCCTAAGTAGGGAGAAAAAAGGGAATTAGCATAAGTTCTCAATTAGTTCAGAGTCAGATTGTCTTCTCTGATTTTTACAGGTATTGTATTGCAAATTCCAAAATTGTGTCAAATACCCTTAGTCAAATATACATATGAAAATACATTCCAGGCCGGCGTGGTGACTCACGTCTGTACTCCCAGCACTTTGTGAGGCAAGGGCAGGTGGATCACCTGAGGTCAGGAGTTCGAGATCAGCTTGACCAATGAGGTGAAACCTCATCTACTAAAAATACAAAAATTAGCCAGGCGTGGTGGCAGGCACCTTTAGTCCCAGCTACTCGGGAGGCTGAGACAGGAAAATTGCGCGAACCCAGGAGGTGGAGGTTGCAGTGAGCCGGGATCGCACTGCTACACTCCAGCCTGGGTGACGGAGTGAGATTCCATCTCAAAAAAAAAAAAATTCGTTCCAAAGTCAATGTATATTTGACTGGTTAAGCCACCATTAAGATGTTGTCTCTCTATCTATATCTATATATTTTTGGATAGTTTAAAGAACTGTGAGTAAGGGGTATCTGCGGTTATTTTTGATTAACACCTTTTTTCTTCCACCTGGGAAATTCGTAATGGAGAAGCTCTATTTCAAAGCAGCAATGCTGATCATTAATTACTACTCAGTGCTGACATTAGCAGCGCACACTCAAACTAATCGATTGAAGAATTCATTGAGTGCTTGTTGTATACTAGACAAAGTGCTCACAATAAACATGAGTATGGTTTGGTCCCTTTCATGTAGCTCCCAGCCCAGCCTTGGAGGAGAGAGAAGAGATGTAGTTGTAAACAAATCACTAGGTTGTAGTGGAATATGAATTCAGTGAGGAGATATGTACAAAATACAGTGATCAAAGAGAATAGACTCAATATTGGGATGGTTAGGAAAGGCTTTTCAGAGAAAGAACTAGACTCTTTGGCCGTTGTAGGATGCATGCAACTCACCAGCTTCACATACACAGGCATGAAACCGCATGGTGAATTCAGGACTCAAAATTATTTTGTAGTTGGAACTCGTTTTAAAATGCACTCAGGATTTGTTTTAGTCAGATAAGACACATAAACACAGAAATAAATGACTCTCACGAAGGAAGATATTTTTGTTCTCAGAGATTGCTAAAATCAGGAGGCGCAGCATGTCAACAGGACCACACGGGAAGCACCAGGGCCAGTCAGTGAGGGGAAGCGTGGACCAGCGCCTTCATTGTGGTTTCCATGGGAAGGAAGGAGTGAGGCGGAGGAAAGCAGGTTTGAGATTAGCTAGTTTGAATAATTTTGGCAGGTTCCTGGGCTGTAGGGACTGCCTCTGGTTGTGGGACTTACGGGATACCTGGACCTGGGGGTGATTAGTGCAGGGAGATAGTGGCTTGATGTGTGAGTTCAATAAAAAAGAAAAAAAGGCTGATGAATGAAGGTTATGGGATGTAGGTTGATTAGTAGTCATTTGCTGTCTCTAAGAATTGGCTTGTCTGGGAAAGACAATCTCTCCCCAGTTGGTGATGTCCCAGATACTAGAGCATCAAGAGTATAGAAAACAAACAAATGAAAACATAGTTAATACAAAGCTTTGCAGAGAGAAAGGAGGAAATGAGTTGTAATATGTAAAAAATAAATGAGAGTAAAGTGCGAATAAGGAGTCAGATCATGAAGGAACTTGCTTGGTAAGGTTTTGGGCTCTATTATTAGGTATCGGAGAACTCTTGACAGATTTGGAGAAATGTGGTAATACCTGAGACCTGCATTTTAGGGCAGTCCCTCTTAGCAGCAGAGAGGAAGGAGTGTCAGGTCTGAAGTTGTAGGGACTGAGCAGCAGTCAGCTGCAAGTGTTAGTGTGAAAGATGCTGAGGAGTAGAGTCGCATGGTGGTGGCTGGGATGGAGAGGAGGGGATGAGGATGAGCAGGATGTATAATAGGATTTAGCCATTATAGTCCTTGATGGCCTAGCTGTGGGCAGGGGGAAGTGATGTCTCTGAGGACACTTGGGTTTCAGGTGAGTTGTAGGATGGCAGTGCCACAGCCAGGGCATGGAATGTGTGAGGTACAGGGTGCTTGGTGGGAAAGATGCAGAGTTCAGTTTAGTTCTTGTTGAGTTTTAGGGGCTTGTCGAAACATCCAAGCCAATTTATTTAACAGGTAGTTGAATTTAAGGGTTTGGAACCTGTCATTTTGGTCATAGAATACTGTTTCTAGAAGCTTGGAAAAGGAATCAGAAGACAGCACAGAGAGAATTAATAACCTTAGAGAGGATCAAAGAATTGGTTTCCTTTAAGAAAGAGAATAACGTTGAAAGCAGAATGTTGAAAATACTTGAAAAAGAAACTGATTCCTGGTGTGAAGACGACAGCAAGATTGAATGTCATGAGGAGGATAAGGCTGGGTTAGGAGTGCAGTGAGGGTTTGGAATATCCACCTCGAGCAACAGACACAGGAGAGAATAAGCTCCTTCTAGCCAACACAATTCATTGAAACTGTCATAGTCTTTGCTCCTGGGACCCAGGTGTGTTTGGAGACCTCAAATGTACACAGTATTTCAAATGTGCTGTTGTATACTTTAGAGAGAGCACAGATGACAGATTCTGGATGGACCCAAGCTCACAGTATTGAGAAATAATGGCTTGAATCATATTGGCTAGCAGGCACCTATTCTCTCCCGTGGCTGTGGCTCAAGGAGGACATTGCAAACCTTCTTTACACTCCTAACCCACCATTATCCTCCTCATGACATGCAATCTGGCTTTCTTCTGGAGCAAGAGATGATTCTCCAGAATCATCTGGAGAAATGTTAAGAGCTCTACACTGGATGGGGAGTGGGAGATGAAGTTGGGGAAGATGCTGAGATCTTTGTGTAGTTATGATGGAGCCCACAGACATGAAGGTGTCAGGAAGGATTCTAGTGAAAGCTGTTGGAGCCAAGGATATTGAGAAAGAGTGAGCTCTTGGTATTCTTTTGGTTATCCACATGATTTGAAGACTCCTGGATAATGACAGAGTTCTTGGTGAATGAGGGGACTTAGGGCTTTAGATAGCCATGTTTATGTTGTATCTTTAGGTGCTTGAAAAGTATAAAATGTAGGTTTAATAGCCAATAAATATTTTGTACACAGAATTACACTTTAACCCTGAAGTTTATTTACTTTAAGAAACATAAAAATAAAACTTACATGTGAAAACATTACCTATTTTCTAGCCAAGAGGATTCTTGGACCGTTTGGTAGTCCAGGCTATTCATCCCCAAGGTGGAATTCAAATATAAATCCTTCTTATGACCTTGTGAAACAAAAACACTCATTACTTTCTCAGTTAATTCGGCCAGAGAAGTGTTTATTTTCTGTGTGGTAGCCGGCTTTCAGAAGTGCCAAATAGCCAGGGAAGGGTGGCGTTCGTTCTGGTGAGGGAGGCGTTCCTAGTAAAGAAAGAGCAGACAAACGGGGTTGCAAAACCATCAGCTGTTAGTGACTCTAATGCCTTCTTGGGTGTCTTCTCCCTCCGAATAATATATCAGCTTTAAGGATATTTCTCCCAGTGGCTATATATTTGGCTTTCTAATTCTTTACTTTCGTTTCCAAATGAGTTTGAGTGTTCTTGACACTCAAAGAGCGAGGAGGAAAGAGTAGGAATGCCAGATGCGTTGATGTTCGGCATGTCTTCGGCTGTTCACTCATTCAGGAGCTAGCAGGTTAATTGATCCTGGAGTAGACTCTTAAAATATGGTGTGAATGAATGTTTTGACCTTAGAAGGTCTCCATGGAGCTCTTGTTGTTGGCCTTGTAGTGTGACTTTGTCACTCAACCGAATTGTAGTGAAACATTGTAACGTAGGTCACCTGCAGAAGTACATTCAATTAAAAGTAACTTGATTCCCTGTTCACTCTGTACATGTACTTATGCATATATTTTAAAAATCTGTTATCATTAGAGTCATTTTAACACTGAAAAATAGAAATAAAATTAAGACTGTTGCCAATACTAAATTAGCTTCCAAAGTAGTTATTTCAGAAATTGGCTCTCAAGATATTTACTTGCCTTAATTGACTTTTTAAGATCATTTTGGTGGACTCTTCTGTTGATAATTCTGTTTCTATGGAATGGAGTAGGAATTGTTTCTATGGATGCCAGGCTTAATTCTCAAGTACATGTTATCCTTTACTTCTCAAACAGAGCTGCAAGCATCCATGTGCTTGGTACCAATATTTAAAAATAGACTACACAGGCAAAACTGTGCATTCACAGGCAAGCATGATATTATTTTAGGGGGCTCTTCTAGATGTATGGGTGTACTGAGACAGCTCAAACTATCAGGATGCCTCATATGTACTCTGACACCTCCTCCTGTATGAATTCTGATGTGCAGTTGCTCAGTTGGTTTGGGCTATTGTGACTAGAACTGTGGATGTAATTCCTCTTTGGGGCATTTACTATAGCACAGAGGTAGTTAATTTATACCTGGGTCCTTTTCCACTGGCTGGCCACGTGGGGAGATAGTGATGAGGAGGAACAGGGCATGAGCATATGTGGATCCCTTATTCTTAGTCCCATTGTGTCCCAAGAAAGTCCACAGCATCATCTGCCTAATACAAAGAAAAGGTGTGCAGGTGAAAGGGAAATGAGTACCTTTAGTCTGAACTAGTAGTGCTGTCTGCCCTGGCTGAGAGGCTGACCACAGGCTTTAGCCTTGCCTAAACCAACACTTGTGTGTGACTGATGAGTTTTAAGAACAGACATATTTTGGGCAGAAGCTGAGGACCTTAGTCTCATCCTATTATTTTTGCCATCCTTATGTTCTCTAGGAATATTAATGAGAGTCAAAGGACATTAAAGGACAGAGACAGATGCATTCAGTAGCTGCTTCAGAATAGGGGGTGGGAATGGTCAGGTCCTGACCTCCTTCCTGCAGCAAATTCCAACAAGCGCTGTTATGTGCCACCTACACAGAAGAGTGGTGTCACATGCTCTGAGGCCACTGAGGCCTGCAGGCTTGTGCTCCACTTTCAGTGAGAAAGTGGGTGGCGTAGCTTGGAGAAGAGAAAACAGATTCCTACAAGAATAGATTTGAAATACATAATTCAGGTTTAGTCTTTTCAGAAGTTGATCACAGCCAGTCATAAATCACGTTGGAGACTCAGGAAATGATTTGCATCCATCTTGGTCTAAACTCCTTTGGAGGAGACGCTACATTTCGCTGTTTTATAATGTATAACACATGTTTACAGTATTCTAGCATTTATTCTGTATTCCAGACTATTTAATAGATCCTACCCACTTCTCATTCTGCCCCCAAATGCCCAACGTAATAAGAAAGACAAGGGGACCTGATTGCTGGAGAAAAATTGTGTAATCATAGACAGTTCTTGATTAATTTTCTTTGGATAAATGATGTAATATTAAAAGTCTAGCAGAAATATAAATAGTTGAGCATTTTTACCGATATGAATGAACAAAAACAGGCTTGTGACAAATGGCCTGTTCAGTTTTATATTGCTGATCCCAATTAACCTATGCACTACACTTGATGATTTGTAAAGCATTTTTTTTTTTACAGCAGTTAATATATTACCTACAACGAAGGAAGACAAAATTGCATGCTCTGAAATAGATTCTTACCTGTTCCTGTAAATGGTACTTGTCCTGATGAGATGTGCTTACCCCTGAGCAAGGCCAGCTTTTCCCTTCACCTCTTGCCTAGGTCCCTGTACCTCTGACTTAAGGGTAGCCAGGAGTGCCCTGTCCGCAGTTTGCACATCTGCCACACACCTGAGGGGTGCACATGTTCTTTATTGCAGGGGTAAGATGGAGTTACCGTCAAAGGACTCTGCTTTCTTTCTGGGCTGCCCCATGGTCCTTTTCTGTCATCCTCCAACGTTTTCTGGTTTTCTCTGGGAGTAGCAGGAGATATACATTCTCTCAGTGACTGGGGAACATTTATTTAATGGCGGTAAAATAACTGGCAGGGTTTGAATAAAGACTGCTTTCAAACTGTTGACGTTCCTTTTCCCTTGATTGTTTTTGATATGGAGTGAGTCATCTTCAGCTGGTAGATGGTGAGAATGTTAAGATCTTTCTGTTTATTTTTTCCAGATGCTCAGTGGTTCTTGCAATTGGCAAGTTACTCCTCAGTGGCCAAGGCTGGTTCTGCAGGGAGTTTGGGGCAGGGGCATGGCGGGAGTGCAGGAAAACAACTGTCTCCACCAGTCACTCTTAAGGTCCTGGGGAACTTTATTTTTAACCAAGCCAACTTATATCTTGGAGCCATAAAAGAGACTGTATTTAAAATTTTTAATCACAACTTCTGCCCACAGAAATTATCTGTTGTATTATTCCCCAGTAGACAAGATACTACGTTTATTTCTGTGTTTTTCACTCGGTAAATTTTGTGTGTGGGAATGTTTCTGTTAACTCTGTTTCCACATCCACTACTATTTCCCCATTTCTTTTCTCAAGTCACAGAGAAATAGGTATTTCTGGAATTATACTATAAACTACATTCTTCCCGAAATGTTGAAACACCTCAGGGAAACTTCCTGCATTCTCTTAAGGTTTTTCATTTGCTTGTTTGTTTGTATACCTGCTTATGTGTTCATTTTATGTGAGAAGTTTAATATTGAGAATTTTTTTCTGTTATGAGTCGAAATGTCCTAGATGGTTAAAAAACAAAAAAACAAAAAAACCACAAACATGATTAAAGCCAAATAAGAAAATGCTTCTGTGCTGTCATAATGATGAGAACAACATGCAAATGGGGGAAACTCCTGTTTGAAAATTTCCAAAACAGGAATTTAGTCTAGTAAACATGAAAGCAGAACTTGCTGAATCCTGTGCCAGCCCCCACTCCCAGTGTGCTTGCTACAGTGCTGTTTATCCCCCAGAACATGATGACTGCTTCTTTGGACAATATCAAACCCTCTTCAGAAGCCTTATTTTGTAAACACTTACTTTAAAAGTAATGGTCAATTGGCCAGTTGCGGTAGCTCATACCTACAATCCCAGCACTTCGGGAGGCTGAGGTAGGTGGATCAATTGAGGCCAGGAGTTCGAGACCAGCCTGCTCAACATGGTGAAACCCTGTCCGTACTAAAATTACAAAAATTAGCTGGGTGCAGTGGCATGCTCCTGCAATCCATTTCTCGGGAGGCTGAGGCAGGAGAATCGCTTGAAAGTGGGAGACAGAGGTTGCAGTGAGCCAAAATCATGCCACTGGACTCCAGCCTGGACAATAGAGTAAGACTCTGTCTCAAAAATAATAATAATAATACTAATGCTCAATTGAAGTTTTAACTTTCTTTTAAATTATTGAAAGAATATTTTCTTATAGATCTTCTAAGTCATCTCTTTATAGGAGCTATTACTGTAATTAGCTGGTTTATTATAATGTCACAAACTTTTTTTATGATGGGATTAATATCACAAACTTTGATAAGTTTTATGATAGGATTGCTCAGAAAATCATATCACTCAAGATTTAGAAGCTTGAGAAAACTTAACATAAAGGATATCATTTAGAACTTCAGTAAATGAATGGCTTTTGTATATTCGTTATTTTAGGGCTACAGACAATATTTATACATTCACATATAAATTTACCCTGAAAGCTGAAAACATTTATTAATAAGGACAAGACTTATAAAGTTAATGATATAATAATAACTTTTTTTTCTAAATGTTATGCTTTAGAACACATCATTTGACTTACATTAAACCTGAATTCATGTATTAAAGAATGGCCTTGAAACAGGATTCTGCTGCATTTTGTTCTAAGCCCTTATTTGCTCCGCAATCCTTTAAAAACTATCACTTGAAAGGATTTGTTTATATTTTCTCTCTACATGGAGTGTTATGTTCATGCATGTTTATGTAAGTGTTGGATGATGGTGAGTTCATTTTCATCCTTGGGCACGTGGATACATTTGACATAATTGGCTGTGTTTCATGAGTGCACCCATCATTCTTGGCTCTCCCCAGATGATGACGGGCTCTAGAATAATAGGTGGTTAGGAGCACCAAGGTTTTTTTCTTCTAGAGTGTGATGCAATTGAAGAGAAAGTACAGTTATGACTGTGTGGACACACACATGGAAACAGTGACCCAGCATGCTAGATACCTGATAAACTGCAGCTGGGAGTTCTAAATAACATGGAAACGTTGGCACTGGCATCTGGCTCCCCACTTCCCTTTTCTCTAATGAGAATCGTAAGGATATAAAAACGGGAAAACTTCCACCAATGCTACAAACTATAGAAAAAGCATAATCATTATTGTAAAGATAACTGTGATTTGTTCCATACTTCCATTTGTTTAGGCACCCAGCTAAGTGCCTTGTCTGCATTATTTCTTCTTCTTCAAAGCAACAGCGAAATTCTGGGTTAGGTACTCTACTGCCTTCATGTAACTGGTGAAAGCTCAATGCGAGTAAAGTAACCAACCCAAGTTTACATAACTTGGAAGCAACAGATTCTATATCCAAATCCAGTTTGTCTGACCTCTGAGCTCACCCCTGTACTGTTGCACTACCTATAGCCTGAAAAATAAAGGAATGCCTGATAGATTTAATGTCTGTATGACTAGGCTGAGGGATAAATGAAAACCGACTCTTCCTGAGACCCTGTGATGCTCTGGAAAAGAGCTAGCCAACGCCTACCCTCTTGTATTTGGAGAGACCAAAGCAGAATGTGGGATAGGTAGGAGCTGCTGATTGAAATCCCTTCTGTGACTGTGAAGGAGAAGTACCAGAAAGCAGCATTGCAAGCGTACATGGCTCAGACAGAAGTAACAACCAGAGAGCTGGTCATTCCCTTATGCTCTGCAAGGACTGAGGATGACACAGACTTTTTCTTGTGCCTGTAGGCAGACACAGCCAAAGAGACCGCATATCCTTAACACAGATGAGAGGAAAAAAACCTAACTAGGAGTCCATTTGTCTTGAAGGGCCTGCCATTGGCTCTTACTCTCTCTCGCTCAAATGAAAGGCGCAATAAAATGTAAATTTGTACCAGTTTATCCACTAACTCCTGGTATTAAAGAAGCATTTTAATGGCAACCAGCTGGACAGTAAAGATATTAAGGAAGATTCTACCCGCATGACCTGCTTATGGATAAACATCAGATCTGGGTTAACTCCTACTGGTCTAAGGATGGAGTAAACAAGAAAAAAGGAAACATAAGGCCCATGAAAGATTTTGCAGGATAGAACAAGGAATATAACGTAACATTTAAAATGCAGAGGAACAACTTACATTTGAGAAAATTATTATAAGAAACAAATTTTAGAGTGTCATTTTTAGATACCATCTGTTCTGTGTCTTACAATTTGAAGAAACCTAGGCTTTGAAGTGAAGGAAGCCAGATTGTGAAGGGTGGACTAGCTGTGAAGCTAGGGAAGAGAAAGCATTGAATGGGGCATAGATCTTGGAGGCCAATTGCTAGGAGTGAGTCCAGGCTCCGAAACTTCTAGCCATGCAGTTGTGGGCAAGTGCTTACCCTTTCTTGGTGCTACAGTTTTCCTGTCTTTAAAATAAGCATCTTAGTACCTACAGAATGTGATTGTTATGAGCACTTAAAATGCATTAGCAGAATTAAAGCATGTATTGGAAGTAGTAGAAAAAATCAACACTGTAAAAAATTGAATCAGTAACAAACTAAAGAAGATCTCCCAGAACCCCGAACCTAGTGGAAAGGATTAAAGTGATAAAGTAGAAATGAAGATTCGTGTAATGTACAAGATGCAGAATAGAGATCCACCAGGAGAAAAACTGATGTTCTTCAAAGAGCCTGGAACAAGTGGAATAAATGCTGCTACCAAGATTTCACACAATTTTTAGATTAAACACAATTTTTAGATTATGCCAGGAAGATAGCAGCTGATACCAAGAATAATCTTAAATATTATGTATTTTAAGGTAAGAAAAAGAATTGGCTTAACAAGGCAGAAAAACGGGAAGTTTACTGAAAAGGAGAAAAATCCACCTGACCTCAGGCTTGCTCTTGCATACTCTTGAATTCAGAAGATGTTGAAATTAATATCTGTTGTTGTGAGGGATACCACCTCAGCGTGTTTTTACCAGACAAGGCAGTGTTTACATAAGAAGAAAATAGAAATCATCTTCAAATTGGAAAGGATAGATATTATTCCCATCTAATAGCTGCTTGAAGAAAAAAAAAAAAAAAAAAAAAGACCAGACAGATTCCTAGTTGGAAATAAGCACAAAGAAATTAGATGAGCCTGGGCAACATGGTAAAACCCCTTCTCTACAAAAAATATAAAAATTAGCCAGGAGTGGTGCGTGTGCCCATAGTCCCAGCTACTGGGGAGGCTGAGGGGGGAGCATCGCTTGAACCCAGGAGGTTAAGGCTGCAGTAAGCCATGATTGCACTCCAGCCTGGATGACAGAGAAAGACCCTGTCTCCAAAAAATCAAAGTGTCCAAGAAGAGCAAGAAATCAGTTACTAAGTCTTATCCCTGGCTGGGGCATCCAAGGACTTAGGAGAATCAAGTGGACTTGCCATTGAGTGTTGACCGACTCTGAATGTTTCCAGAGTTATGTAGGTGGTTCTGATGAGTGGTCAGGATCGAGAACTACTGCTTTAGCAATTTTATTCAAGATAAAATAAGTACAAAGAAAATTAGGCAAGTGAGGATATTACCTAAGACATCTGAAAATATTTTTTTATTTTCAAATTTGTGCAAATTCATTTGAAAATATAAACCTTTCTAAGCTATAAAAGCAAATTTTAGTATATTAAGGAACAATATGTTTTTTAACAAGACTTAATTTTATGAAGTCTTTAAATGTATCTCTAATTTACACATAATTCCAATCAAAATTATAATTGCTTATATTTAGAAGCAGATCAAATAAATTGCATCTAGAAGAATAAGCTGGTTGCATAGCAAATTTTAAGAAATGAACACTGAGAAAGTTTTGTCTTACTGTAGTAGGTAGCACTTATATTTTCCCATCTATTATATACTAACATGTAATAATATACAATATATAATATATTTAAATATATATTAGTAAATGGCAGCATTTACTAATATAAAATATTTATGTTGGTGAATTATGAATAGACAAAGGAAACAATAGAAGATTCAATAACAGGCCCAGTGTTACAGAGATATTACAGTTCATAATGATAAAAGGGTCAATTCATCACAAAGATGAAGTGTTTATGTGGCCAATAACAGCCTCAAAATACATGAAGCAAACATTGACAGAATTAAAAAGAGAAATAGACAATTTCATAATCATACCTTTTATACCTCTCTCAGTAATTAATAAAACAGCTAGAAAACAACTCAGAACATAGAAAACATAAATACCCTCAACCACCTTGATTAATTGACGTTTGTAGAGTATTAGATCCAACAACTGCAGAAAACGCATTCTGGTTAAGTGCATGTGGTACATTTATTGAGGAAGGCCATATGCTGGGCCATGAAACAAGTCTTAATTTAAATAATAGAGTGTATTCAGTGACCTCAATAGACTTAAATGAGAAATCAATCACAGTTAGCTATTTAGAAAAATTCCAAGTATCTGTGGATTAAAAACAAAAACAAAACTCTGTGATGTGTCCAAGACAAAATCAAAAGGATTTAGACAGTAATTTGAACTGAATGACAGCAAATATGCAGCATGTGAAAACATTTGAGATGCAGCTGAAACAGTGCTTAGAGGAAAATTTAGAGCTCTAAAGGTTTATATTGAAAAAGGGAAAGATATAAATCAATGACCTGTGGTTCTGCTTTATGAAATGACAAAAAGGGCAGGAAAGTAAACACAAAGTAAGTAGAAGGGAAAAAAATTTTTGTTAAAAGCAGCAGTCAATGAAATGCAAAAATAGATATACAATAGTAAAAGTAATAATAAAGCCAAGAGTTGATGCATTGAAAAGATCAACAAAATTGACATACTCCGAGCTAGAATGAACAAGAAAAAATGCAAATCACGATGGAAAAAGGGATTATCATTATAGATCCAACAGACACTAAAGGGATATTCAGTAAATACTATGAACACTTTTGACAACCTAGATAAAGTAGGCAAATTTCTTGAAAAAATACAACTGATAAAACTAATACAAGAAGGAATTAAAAATCCAAATAGCCTTGTATCTGTTTTAAAAATTGAGTTCATTATCAAAAACTTTTCCCAGAAGAAAATTTCAGGCCTAGATGATTTCCCTGGTAAATGGGTGAACTCATTTTATGAGGTCAGAAGTATCAGAATCCCAAAACTGCCAAGGTATTAAAAAAAAAAAAAAATTACAGAGTAATACTCCTCATAACTATAGATGTAAAAAATCCTAAACAGGATATTAGCAAATTGAATTCCAAACAACAATATAATCAGTTTAATATTCAAATATCAAACAATAAAATTCACTGTATTGACAATATAAAGTATAAAAACCACATATTCTCGTTAACAGATGGAGAAAAATATTTGAAAAGTTGCAACAGCAAACCAGGAATAGTAGAGAATTTCAAAGTGATAAAGGGTGCAGCTACATTAAAAAAAAAAAAAATCTATATGTGGAAAAGGTGAACATCAACCATTTTTTCCAACACTATACACAAATGTTGCCTCAAAGTGGATCATGAACTTAAAAGCTATATACATAAAACTTCCAGAAGAAAATCTTTAGACTTCAAGTTAGGCAAAGGTTTCTTAGCTATTAAATAGAAGATGAAAAACATGAAACTTGAAAAAGTGATTTAATTGAATTTCATCAAAATTAAAAACATATTCTCTAGAAGTAAAGGTCTAGCTAATGATAATATTTCAGTGCCCAGGGCAGAAATGGTAGTTTGGTTCATCTGTGCTCCAGTTATTACTAATAAGTGGTGGCTGTCTGGAGTCTTAGTGGGACAAAGTTGGAGGTTGTTCTGGATTCAGCTTTAAGTGCACTCATAATTTAATGTCTACCCCGGGCAAGACAGTGGAACAGTGCAGCGCTTGTATACCCTTCTTGACCTAGTTAGGGAATAAAAATGATGTTATTTTCTACAGATGAGCACGGCTCCCACATCTGACTGAGATGAGTACTAATGAATGTGTACAAGGTAGTAAGTGGCATATAAGGTCAAAAGAAAGTGGTGGGAGATTTCAGAAAGGAGAGAGGTTACTTCTGGCTCTGACTTCTGTGAAACCAAGCCTTTCGTGAATTGTGTTTGAATTGTCTACACTTTGAGAGAAAATTGGTGGTTTATTGAAGTATGCCTTCCAGATTTTAGCTTTGGGAACAAAATAAATCAAAGTCTTGCTATGATTCACAATATGCATTATGTATATTCCCAGCATGACAATTTCTGCACCTCCAGATTATGATGTCAGTGAGCAGGTAGGACATTGTAGGTGGCAGAAAGGTTGGGGGGATGAAGTGGGAGGCGAGAGGGAAGAGGAAAAGCTTATCTCTTCTCTGACATTCTCAGCATTGCACAGAAAGTCATGTGATGCCATGGCATTCTCCTTCATTTCTGTGGCTCAAGTATATCTTCACACATAGATGCAGTGTCTGAGATGC
Source organism: Alouatta palliata (assembly GCA_004027835.1). NCBI lineage: Eukaryota > Metazoa > Chordata > Mammalia > Primates > Atelidae > Alouatta > Alouatta palliata. The sequence continues at coordinate 54,991 of PVKV010010221.1, read as the reverse complement.
AGACACTGAAATGAACTCTTCAGTTCTTTTGGCATTTAAGTCATAATTCCAGAAGTTATTCTTCATTTCTAGCCAGTGAATTTCTAAGGCTTTAAAATGTGTGTGTGTGTGTGAGAGAGAAAGAGAGGAGGAGAAAAGAGAAAGAGTATGTGAATATGTAAACTCATTTCTCTGCTGTTCTGCCCCTCTTGAGGCTTACTCTGGCTTTCCATTCTCTTTTATTTACAAGTAGAATTTTCTTCCTTCCTTCTTAAAAGAGCTTTTAGTTTTAGTGTTATTTAATGTTGGTCTACTTGAACTCCTTAACACTAAGACAGAGATTTATAGCTGGATAGATAAATTTTTGTGTTGGTTGTTTGGAAAAACTGCTATGTATTTTCCATCCTTTTTGATTTTGAGTCATAGAATTTCGGGGTTTGAGAGGGATATAATAATTTAGAAGCCAAAGACCTTCCTGATTTTTGAGACTCCAGAATTACATTTCTAGCATGTGTTTTTTCAGCCCGCATTTGAAACACAGCTGAAGGCAGAGATTTTGTTCCAGTCAAATTCAGCTCGTTTTATGTGTGGAAAAGCTTTGACCCTTAAAAATTCTTTATTATGTTGGCCATAATTTTATTCCTTGGGAATCATGTAAATAAATCATTGAACATCTCTTTAAACATAAAATGCTTTCAGGTATTGAAAGTGCCATCATGCGCCTGGAAGTCTTTTCTACTTTGAAGTGTACTTTCTGCTGTTTGTCTACAGTCTTGTCTTCAGATTTGCTATTGATCGTTCTTTGAATACTTAAGCCAAAAATGAGTCCAGAAGTCCAGTTCTGACACCTGTTATCTACTGAATAATGAAGTCTGGGGTGGAGTGGCTGGATTGGAGGAGGGTCAGTGTCCATTTCCCGGTTTGCTGGTTCAGTATCTTGTTGATTGACACCCCTAAGTGTTTTTCATGCTTGCTTCTGTGCTTACACTCAAGAACTGACTCATATTTCCTCCTGAAAAACCCCATCTTGCCAGATTGGACTCACCATTTCAACCATCCCCTGTGACTTTTTGTATCATTGGCACCCAAGTTAGTGACAGCTGTGTTGAGCGGGTTAGAGCAGAGAACAGAATTCCTTCGCGGTCTTCTTGCAGTTAGATCTACATTAATGCTAGTTTTTTGGTTATTTTTTGTTATTCTTAGGTAATCAGTGGTTTGTGAAAAAATATCTGAAAACCATTTTTATTGTTGGATTTTATACTTAAATGATATATTCCGTGCAGAATCTTGAAAAAACTGTTTAAGTCTGATTAAATCATGCTAGCATATAGTCAGTTAATAATGGAAGTACAAATAAAACATACAGAAAACTAACTTATTGAGAACATTGTCATATTTTTGTCTTTCTTTTAAACCTAATTTGTTTATACTGGTTTAAAAAGTATTGTAGACAATAGTTATTTTTGAAGCTTTTTCTAGTGTTCCAAAATACTCCAGTCATACTTATCTTTTAGTGCTTAAAAATGTGGGCTTTAGCATAGTGCTTGCCTGGGTTCAGTATCAGCTGTTGAAGTGACCTTAAGCAAGTAAGGTAATTTTTCTAAGCCTCAGTCTGCTTATCTACAAAATGTGAATTAAAATAATGGCTATCTCCTGGGCTTATTTTTAGGACAAAATAAATATAAAGCACCTAGCAATAAATAATGTCAATAAAAGTCATCTTTTGTTAGTATTATCTTTAAAATTGTTACAGAATCATTCTGGCTTTTCATAAAATGAAGTTATTTTAGTTATAAGTTTGTCAGTATGTTTTAAAATTGGTAGCGTGTTTTATGTTTTAATTATGACTCACAGTGCCAGTTCTAGTTTCTGTTTCTCAGAGGATTACATGCTATAGGAAAGGTTGGATATTTTAAGTATGCTTTCTTTCATTTTTACTAATCACGTCCAAACTACCTTAATTGATTATATCAAACAAGGAAAGCCAAAGTAGAAACCTCATGTATGTTAAATCCTCTGGTAATAATGGTCATCTTTTAACCTCCTGCTTGTGACATTCTCAACAAAAAACTTCACATTCTGATGAAATTGGATTTTTATACACCAGTTTGGCTAGGTTTAAGAGTTCTTTTAAGAGTCTGTTTTTATTATAAGTAGTTCATGTCTTCATAATGACTCATTTCCCTAAAGTGCATTTCATTCTCAAGTAATTCTGATGCATAAACCAAGACATTCTCTACACATTCAGGTCTTCCTTTTTTAGGGTCAGGCCTCCTCAAACCCAGGATAATAAACGTTCCAAGTCATTTTTTGTTACATGGTCTCCTTACATATTAAAACTGTCTATATTGTTGATCTACCCTTATTAAACATAATGTAATACATTATAAACAAGCACTCCATTGAAAGTAAGATTTTAAGAACAGTAAACTTTTTACAAGAATGTTAGAAGGAATGCACATTTTGTTTGTTGAAAAGTAGGTACACTTAAGAGACTTTAAGTGGCTTGGACATGTGTTTCATTACAGATGTTTCCTTGAATCCAAATTAGGCTAAACTCTGAACGTTTTGACATGAGCTTGAAAAGAAGAGGTGGCAGTGAGGGTTGGCAGTTCATGCGGAGATACATGGGTAAAGGAGGGGAAGCATCCCAAGCAACATAAAGGCCTGGGGCAAAAGGGTGCTGAAAGGCTTTGAGCAGAGAAATGACTGAGAAGGTTTCCATTTTAGAAAGACTACCCCGACAACTGTGTGCTGTCCAGAGTGCCTCCATGCAGCACAATTCAGGGAGTGCAAACAACAATGATCATTACAAAGAATGGTGAACCATGTAAAACCAACTGATATACCCTGTTGTTCTCCTGGAACTGCTCTCACCTGGCTTTAGGTTGGAAAGTTGATGAATCCTTCCTGGGATCTCTGCTTTCTGTCTCGGGCAGTGGGTGAACTGACCCTTAGCTATCATTTTCTCTAGAATTAGTCCAGCATAGAGGAGTCTGACATTGGCCTTTCTCTCCAGGTTCCTGGGAAGATTGCCCTCCTGGAAAAGAGACTTCCCTCCAACAGGGAAATGTGGTCTGAGCTCTTTCTTCAAGGATACATCTGCTATTTTCCTAAGTCTGTCAACGAGTGTGCCTTATGCACCTGTTTTTTGCCCTGTAGGGGATTGGATGTGTCAGTTAAATAACAGTACCCCCACTTAAAAGGAACTCAAAGCAAAATGCTTAGGAGAAGATATAGGCTAGTGAGTCTCAGAGTGACTGGACTCTTCCCATAAGTCACAGATGATAATCTGGCTATCCAAACCAGGCCTGCCAGTTGTATTTTGTTTCACTGGCAAAGTGTCATGATTTTTTATAAAACTTGAATGTCTTTTGTTAGAGCATATCATGTTTAGTTCACCAAAAATCTGCCATTTCACACTGATTAATAGCAAGCCAAATATATACACTGATGTTGGCTACCTGGCCCCTGCGTGCGTTTGTGAGAGTCAGCACTGCCCAGCATCCTAATAGTGGGGAGCCTGTTGTTGGATCTTGAAATTTCCAAGTCACCAAAAGTTCCTAGGTGGATACTTGTGTCTACTATGTTTTCTATTCCTCTATCTGGGAAAACTCATCCACTGGAGATAGGATATATTTGTATAGAAAAGTAACTTTTCTGTTTATCTCTGGTAATAATCAATTTTTAAAAATACGTGGATATATATTCAACATTAAATATATCAAAATATATTTTTTAATTAGTTGTTAGTGAATTATTTGTCTATGTCATGAGTGCACTGAATTCATATTATAGCATCTTGTCTTCATGTCGTAGTCTTATTTAACCTATGACTTTTCACCATGGAATCAAAATGAGCAGCTGAATTCTAATTTATAAGCCTAATAGAATGCTGTAGACCAAAAAGCACATTTTAATTGTTAGAACTACATATTTCTAGAAACCCTTGCTATAAGATAAGAATATCAAAAGTACATGTTGAATATATGTAATACACATAAATAGATGCATATGTGATCATAGAACAAGATTATTACCTGGCATGGCTGAAAATAATATGAGTTTAGGAGTCAGTTTAATGTTAATTAACATGTGATCTTTGACATTCATTTTTACCTGGTTTCCATGCTTTTAAGGGCTTAAAAATGAAAGAATGAAATCAGGTTTTCTGTCTAAATTCAAGGTGTCTTAAGCAACACATGAGGCTGCTTCGTTTCTCTCATTCTGATACCTAAAGATAATACAGTTGCATAGCTAGTTAGCAACAAACACAAAGCCACTGTTTCTACCCTTGAAGGAAGCTAATGTATGTATTTTATGCTTCGTAAAGGCTACATGTTAGTCCATATTTGTGAAGCAAATAAATTGGCAGTTTTAGGCTGGCATGGAGGCTCCCTCCTATAATAACAGCACTTTGGGAGGCTGCAGCAGGAGGATTGCTCGAACTCAGGAGTTCAAGATCAGCCTGAGCAACGCAGTGAGACTTCATCTCTACCAAAATTCAAAAAAAATACCTAGGTGTGGTGGCACAGGCCTATAGTATCAGCTATGCGGGAAGCTGAGATATAGGAGGATCAGTTAAGCTCGAGAGTTCAAGGCTACGGTGAGCCATGATCACGCCACTGCACTCCAGCCTGGGTGTCAGAGCAAGACCCTGTCTCTAAATAAATAGGCAGTTTTATGTTTATGAACCTGTACATGTATCACTATACGACATTTTCAGCAGAAAAAAAATTGCATTTAACAATGTCGTGATTATCAGTTAAAACTAATAATTTTAAAACAAAAACAATCACAACAAAAATACACATATACAAAACTATTTGACAGCAGTTAAAAAAAAAAACAAAAAAAAAAAAACAAAACTTTCTGACCATAAAATCTATTGGGCAAAACTGGAAATGGGTCTGTAATGCATATATTTACCTCTTACATTATACAAAAATTAATTTTAACCCATTTATCAAGATGTTTACTCAGGCTTAAGAATAACCTGCGTGTTAACAAATTGCTTGATCAGTGTTAAGTATTGTACATCATCAAATATGTTGTATGGGTGAGCAGACATCAGGTAATTACAATGGGTTATTAAAATGTCAGTTTCAGCAGAGAATGCATTGTGATAAATATCAGATATTACAGTGAGGACCAAGATGCAAATTTTCAAAAGAAATATTTAAAAGCTAGTGTTGACTTTTACACCTTTCATCCACATTGAGAACATAACATAATGTAGTTTTTGGAGATTAAAGAAAGATTTCTATCAGAGAGTATTTCTCTGCACAGAACTGTGCTGTCAGACTTGCCTCATTCAGTTGCTTCTCCCTTCATCTCAAGAGAAAAGGGCTTCAGAGAGACTTTTGAATGACATGATAGGTTTTTCCTGCAGATCTTGGTGGGCTCAGTGGAGGTGGGGCTGAACAAGCAGCCATGAAGTGAAGGAGAGATAGATGTGGGGATCATCCTGCAGAGACTCCCAACTTTTGTTTAGATAAACATCCATAAATGTTTCCTGTAGACCAGTTTGAGCCATGGTCGTGAAATGGTAGGAATGAGATCGATTCAGGCCCTGTTCTATAGGGAAGTCTGGAGAGAACGTGGGACCTCAGTTGACAAAAGGTGGATTCCAAATGCTAATAAGGAGTGTATGCAGGGCTGGGCTTCATGGGTGTGCAACCTGTGTAGTCATAAAGGCCATGCACTTAGAAGGGCCACTTGCCTGGTTAAATACTGTGCTGTTGCCATCTTGAAATGCTTAATAATTTTGAACAAAAAGCCCACGTCTTCATCTTGCAGTGGGTCCTGCAGATTATGTAGCTTGTCCTATGGCCTACATTGAAGAAAACCGTAGATGAAAGAGTCCCAGCAGTGCAAGAGGGGGTGTTCCTGTAAGAAATCACCAAGCACTTCATGGGAAAAGAGTAGGCTTTAAATATTCTGCACACTCTGTTGGTAAACCCAGCTGACCAACTGAACCAATCAGGTACAGCGTTCCTGCTCCCTTCACCTCTCCTTTATCATCTACTTCCAGCCCTTTCCAACCCAGAGGGAACTAAAACAGCTTAGAAAGAGGGGGAGAAGATCTTGGGAAAAAGAGACAGGTTGTCATATAAATGCCTTTGCTGGGTGGTGGTTGTTAGCCTGAAGTAGATGCTAGCTGAGGAAGGGAAGTTATCGTACCTCTGAGTGAAGATGGACATTTTAATAACCAAATTGAGACTGTTTTGACTCAAAGTGACTGTAGGTCTTTTATTAAATTAAAGCGATTAGAAAAAAACGTAGAGCTAGCCAAGTGTTCATCCAGGGGTGGGAAAAGAACTACATTGAATAAATATTAAGAAAAAAGTGAAGGACAAAATGAAATTGCTTTTGAAATTGCATCTCTTAAGTGATGCTTATTCGGTGTATTGATTACATAATTGAATTTAAAGAATCTAGAAACACCAAATGCTTTTAACTCATAAACCTTATCTTTTAAGTTTGAAGTGGTCTTCTGAAAGCTAGCTTAAATTTAATGGTGGAACTGGACTTTTTGCAAATTTTATTTCTTAATTTGATAATAGGGAAAGAAATGTTAGCTTTTTTCCAGTTGTCATAGGACTTGTGTTTATCTAGTTGTTGGCTTACTGATAATGGCCTAAAATGGAAAAGTGTTTTTCAAGTAAGGAACTGCATGTATTAATAATGTTTCTTTAGAAAACATGTTTAATGTTTTGAACAAATAAGCTTGATTTTAATTTTTTTTTTTTTTTTTTTTTTTTGAGACTGCGTCTTGCTCTGTCACCCGGGCTAGAGTGCAGTGGCATGATCTTGGCTCACTGCAACTTCTGCCTCCAGGGTTCAAGTAATTGTCCTGTCTCAGCCTCCTGAGTAGCTGGGACTGTAGGCACACACCAACATGCCCAGCTAATTTTTGTATTTTTAGTAGAGATGGGGTTTCACCATGTTGGCCAGGATGGATTCGATCTCTTAAACTTGTGATCCGTCCGCCTTGGCCTCCTAAAGTGCTGGGATTACAGGCGTGAGCCAATGCACTCGGTCTAATTTAGTTTTTCTACTGGCAGTGACATAGATATTTTTTCTTTCTTGTGGCTATTCCAAAATGACCTGAATTAGAAAAATGTTGCTAGGTTTTAATACATTTCTACTGCTATTTTCCATTTTTATGCAATGACTTTGTAGGTTAATTATAGAAAATTGCATTTGGTCCTCATTATGTGGGTGTGAAATTAACTTTGTTGCTGATGGACTGACATTTAGAATATAATTAGGTTGCATTCTTTCCTGGGATTCTGTGAACTATATTTTAATGCCCTTCAGTGAGAAGGAGATAGATGGCTTTTTAAAATTTTCTGAAGGCTGTTGTGGTTGATCAAACTTTACAAACGATGAATATTGTGATTTATTTTTACATTAAAAATTTTAGTTTTCATTAAAATTTTTACATTAAAAATTTTGCAAGGAATTTTCTTCTTACTTGTTATCCGTATGACTTCCTTCTCTCTGTAAAAAACTTGTAGGGGATTTTTTGTGTGCATGATTTAACCTGATAATTATTATTTTAAATATAAGTTCTATCAATATAGAGATATTATCTTTAAACTTTTGCTAAAAGTTATTTTAATTGTCAATATTTCTGCTTTTACTTTAAATTAGAAAAGACTAGGTGGGGTATGGTGGCCTCCCAGCACTTTGGGAGGCTGAGGCAGGGGGATTACTTGAGCCCAGGAGTTTGAGACCAGCCTGGGCAACAAAGTGAGATTCCATCATAAATTTAAAAAAATCAAAAAAATTAGCTGGTTGTGGTAGCATGCATCTATAGTCCCAGCTATAAGGCTGGCTGAGGCAAGAGGATTGTTGAACCCAGAAGGTTGAGGCTGCAGTGAGCTATGATTGCGCCACTGCGTTCCAACCTGGATGACAGAGCAAGAACTTGTCTCCGAGGAAATAAAGACTGCGCCTTAAATTCTGATCCTTGAAGGTAGTACAGCATGCAAACTATATTTGCATCATTTGCAATGTAAAATACGATATTCTTAAAGGAAGAAAATTTGAAAGCAGATGGAATGGTATTCCAGGCTAGTCAGCAACTGGGGGTCACATTTGCCTCTCACTCACCACTGACATCATGTATAAGCCATTACAGCAGTTGGGAATACCATTTGGAAATGTAATCACAAAACCTTCTTATAAATATCTTTCTGTATATTTTCATTTCTTACTTCAATACATTTCTCTAATTTTGTTCCAGGCTCGCAGGAAGGAGGTATTTATCCAGGAACGGTATGGCAGATTTAATCTAAATGACCCGTTCTTGGCACTCCAGAGAGACTATGAAGCAGGTGCTGGTGACAAAGAGAAGAAGCCAGTTTGTACCAACCCCCTCTCCATCCTTGAAGCAGTCATGGCCCACTGCAGGAAAATGCAAGAAAGGATGTCCGCACAGCTGGCTGCTGCTGAGAGCAGACAAAAGAAGGTACTGAGACGTTCAAATGGTCATTTTACCCTCAACATGGTGTCAGATGAAGAGATCATCTCCAAGGTTGTTGTTTGTTCTTAAGTACTGCATTTTCAGGCAGGATTGCAATAAGTACTTAGAAGTGCAAGAGGCTGAAAGATTCTTTAAGTCAATGTAACTTCATGTTTAAAGTGTAGCTCAAAATAACACTAAACTATAAAGGAAGTATAACAGAAAAATTATGTTTCTGATAATGGTTACTTTGGTGCTTTCTTTAAGATCTCTCTCTATATATATGTTTTTGGACTTCCTGCTGCCTTCTAGAAAACATGCTTAGCTGCTAGGTAGGTTAATCCAGTGATGCAACCAGGACTCTCTGATCATATGGTAACATCCCAACTTATTTTATCCAGCTTCTGTCTAAAATAGTTATTTGCAATTAGAAATTATTATTATCTTTTTTATTTTTGGTGGGGGGAAATGAAAATAATGTGAAGAAAATGGAATGCACGTTTCCATGGGATATCCAGTCTCACAGTGTGTCATCTTAAAGTCCTGGTTAGTGTCAGACTCACCTCTGCGATGTGATAGTTGTGTCAGCTGCAGACCTCAAGCTTCCTGCTCACATGTGTTTCATTTAAACCAACCTCCTCCCCCCACCTCCTCCACCATCACACGCATATTCCTTTCACTTGAGTATCTACTTCAAAGAGTACCAAGTTCAATAAAAACTTACCTTGATCAGCCAGAAGGAAATAGAAATTTAAATTTTGTCCTTCCAGTACGCTGCCAAAACGATTGATTCCTTTTATTAGAAAAGAGAGGAAGTTAGAAGTTGTTGCTGTGTGGTATGATTAAAATTAAAACTAATGGGCCAGACACGGTGGCTCACGCCTGTAATTCTAACGCTTTGGGAATCCGAGGCAGGCAGATCACGAGCTCAGGAGTTCAAGACCAGCCAGGTCAGCATGATGAAACCCGTCTCTACTAAAAATACAAAAAATTAGCCGGGCATGGCGGTGCATACCTATAATCCCAGCTATTTGGGAGGCTGAGGCAGGGGAATTGCTTGAACCTGGGAGGCAGAGGTTGCAGTGAATTGAGATCACACTACTGTACTCCAGCCTGGGTGACAGAGTGAGATTCCATCTCAAGAAATGAAAAAACAATTAAAACTAATATGTTCTCTTCACCATTGTTATTAAAGCATAAATTAAAATGTTTCTTTTATTTGGCCCTTTCAGAGAACTTCTAATATCTCATGTAACACCTGGCTGATGATTAACTTGAATGTACTATACTTATAAATATTTATGATAGATATTGTCATTTCATGTGTGTCTTTTCCCTGAAATTTTATCTTTACATTAACATAAATGCCAATGTTCTGGTATGGGTGCTGCATAAAAGGAAACATTTTTCTCAGTAAGTTACATGGTAGAAAACTAAAGCACTGAGTAAAATAGTTAAGAAAAATAGAAGGCTTTCCATAGCTGTAAGGCAAAATCAGACAGTTTAACTCTGGACTTTGAAAAGCCTTTACAAAGCCCTGCAGACAACCACTGAGATATCTGGAGGTTTTCAAAACTCTCCACAACCCACGTAAACAAGAGCCAACGAATTTCAGCTGATGTCACTGAAACTCATTTGTATTTCTTGGATGGGATACATTTCAGTTATCCCTGTAATGTGTCAAATTAGTTATTTCATATAAATTATTTCTGCTGGACTTTATGCTGCATTAAAAAAATTAAGAAAACATTTTGTTGTCCTTGAATATATAAAAAATACTTTCCTAAATTTTACATCTGTTCTGCCTTTAAAAAAACTCATTTCTCTTTTAGGAGAAAAAAAGGACATTTCTAGTTGGATCAAAGAGTTTATTATCTAGCTGATTTTTAAAAAAATCAACTTACATCCTGTTTGTTTCTGAATGACTGGGTCATTTCCAACCTGGCTGATAGTGAAAGGAAATTGTTTCTGTCCTATGGGTCCTGAGAGGCTAATATAAAATGAGCCAGTGGTGAGTCTCCTGTGTGTAATGGGAATACAGGAGTCCTTTATAGCTAAATTCATTGGCAGTGTAGTCTCAGTGAAGGGTTTATCTGACAGAGTGCTACATTTTATTCTTAAAAATATTATGTTTTAGTAGATTATAGTGTATGAGAAGAGTTATAATTTGTACTGTTACTTACCCTGTGTCTTAAAAGGAAAACATCCTATCAGCTGATGAAAGCAAAAACACCAAAATCATCTCTTTAACAACAAAATTATCTGTCACCTTTAGTCCTCTGAAAGCAAATATTTTAACCAAATGTCTTCAGCTCCCTCGCATATAAATTGCAGCTTTAGAAATCTAAAAGCCGTAATGAAAAAAATCCATTATTTTAAATGAGTCCAGTTCTTTAAATTACTGCCAGAGCCAATGTCTGGGAAAGCAAAGGCTCCATTATCTATGATTTAAGTATTTATTATCTGACACCAGGCGTATCTCTTTGGTAATTCTAAGGCACTTGGCCTGAGCGCTGCTCTGGTTGGCCTCTCAAGGCAGGAGAACAGGGTCCGTGCTCATTCATGCGTTGGCTCCTGCTGCGACTACTAATAGGCGGGTTAACTGTTTGGTAATTTGTGTGCCAGGGAAATTTGGGCAAGAGTCAATTTGGCAAATGGACTGAGCCTGTAAAGCCACTTTGAATAAGCTAATGAGTAATCATCATGGGGAACTTTGCCTCCAGTAATCCACTTCCCATTTTGAGCCAGTAACCCAGGATGAAATGATATTTGGAGGTTTTTTTTTTCTTTTGTAATCTTGTCTATCATCTTTTAATGGAATTTCCATTCTAATTTATTTGAACAGTAGGGAGGAAATCTATATATTTTCAAACATTTTCTTCACATTTAGAAAACATAAGTTCTAGCCCTGAAATAGGAAAGACCTTTTAATTCGATCAGAACATTTGAATGAATGCAGCCAAAATAATAACCAGGAAATGCAGAGGGGGAGAAATTCTTTTCACCAGTGAAAAACCAAAAATAGCTGTGTGTATCAGATACAGCTGCTTCTACGTGGCAGCACGTCATAAATAGGTGAGTTGCATGGCAATAGATGCCTCAGACGGGATTCTTAGTTGTGAGCAGATAAGCCAATGTTCACTGAGAAGGCAGAAAGGGCATTTATTGACTGTTTTACAGAAATAGTAGTTGGCTTACAACGTGGTTCAGCATGACTGGCAAAGCCTAGAGGACCAGCTTTTCCTAGCCAGCATCAGAGAGACAAGTACCCTCTGCAGAGCTCGTCTGCAGCAGAGGATGCTTCTGCTGATAGGAATTGGATGCTGCAGCTTGCTTTTCATCCTGTTGGTGCCAGACAGCACCAGTGCCCTCCCTGCTCCAGATCCTGAATGGTCCCTCCCTAGGCCCTTCTTTATATCACTAATTTCCTGTTTGAAGCCTAAGACAAGTGCATGTCATTAGCCAAGCTTAGGCTACACGGAAGACCAGGAAAGCAACTATTGGACATATTTAGCTTCTACAGGGGAGAATCATAAAATAGAGAATTCTTCTAACATGGGAAGGAGTTTCCAGTGCTAGACAACTGAAGAAATGGAAATGGGTCAGAAAAGAACAAAGTATTTGCTTTGTTTCCTTGATTTCATCTGCCCTTTACTTCTTATAAATAATTGCACTTTATTCAGCCATTTGTATTCCATGCTGTCTACTTCATTATGTATTGTTTATCACATATGCAAAGATATTTTTATTTTAAATTGCTTTCTAGACTTTGATTCAGTAATAATATGGTAGAGAATCATATGTAATAAAATTATGCACGTGAATGATTGTTTAGCTCATTTGTGAGTCTTTTTTGTTGCATTGCTACATTACAAAATGCATTTTGATTCCCCAGGAGCATTGCAGAGCCATTATCAAGGGGGTGTTGGAGATTGAGGTCTGTGGCTCTGAGTAGAAATTTCAAGGACAGAGTAGTTTGCCTGATCCACGTAAATAGAAATGAGCCGGCGGCTCATGCCTGTTAATCCCAGCACTTTGGAAAGTTGAGGGGGGCAGACCATAAGGTCAGGAGTTTGAGACCAGCCTAACCAACATGATGAAACCCTGTCTCTGCTAAAAATATAAAAATTAGCTGGGTGTGGTGGCACACGCCTGTAATCTCAGCTACTCAGGAGGCCGAGGCAGGAGAATCACTTGAACCCAGGAGGCAGAGGTTGCAGTGAGCCAATATTGTGCCATTACACTCCAGCCTGGGTGACAGAGCAAGACTTCATCTCAAAAAAAAAAAAAAAAAAAAAAAAACAAACCTCTGCTTCCAGGGCCACTCTTGAAACTCTAGATTAAGAGGGAGAGGCAGATGAGCACTGTAGAACTGTATAGCACAGATCACTGAATGTTAGCCACAGCCCCTTTGAAATTAAGAAAAAAATTGAAAAGATCTATTAATATATCTTGTTGTTACGTATTTGTTTACCAGATTGAGCATATAGGTTGAGTTGCCCAGGGGGAGAAGAGTACAATGATGCAATGAGCCTTAAAAGATTTTGGGGGAGCGGTAGAGAGTATGGTTAAATGTTGTAAGAGTGGTTTGTGGTGTAGCAGATATGCACTCTGCTTTCTCAATGTATAGATGGCCATAATTGCTTTCCTCTCAGTTTTCCACTTTGAATTAGAACTAATTGCCTTTACATTGCTGCTGTGCTCCCACCTACATAGTTTTCCCTTTCATTCTATAAAAACATGTGCTTGGTGCCTCTTCATTCATAGCTTTCAGTTTGGGTGCTATTCTTGGAGCAACCACCCACTTTCTCACTACCAGGGAAGCTATGTTCATTCTTCTGAGCTCTTCCACACGATCCACTGCTTTTTACAAAAGAGTTCAGTGATACTACTCCATGCAAAGTTACCCTGAGCCCCTACTTGAAAGTGTTAGAAGGAGATATAAATTCGACAATAACACAACAAAGTCACCTGGAACTCCATAATTTATGTGTACTGTGGTTCCTTTTTAGTATGTGGTCCTGCAATCTGATCATCTCTCTAAAATTTGTGTGCTACAGTCAAATAAGTGGAATTATTTTCATATCCTTTTTAGTTTCTAATGTGGTTTCTTATATGCAGTTCAGTACATGTTTTCTCTCCAAAAGTTCTTTAAGACATTGCTTGTGATAGTAGGTGAACAAACTTATACCAGGGTGACTCAAATTTAAAAAATTTAAACAAGTATGCATTCACTGCTGTTATACTGACCTGAAACATTCTGTAAAAAAAATTATTACTGGAAACTACTTTATTGATGATAGGAAAAAAATATAGAAAAGAATGAACGACTCTCGGTGGCGATAATGGCAGTAGGTTTCAAAATTATATGATGAAACTCAGAATGCTTAAGGGATTTTCCTGAGATGTAGTGAGCTCACAATGCCCTACGCCCTATTAAATCAACTCATTTGATCCTTAGGATATTATTATTACATACAGTAGAGGCTATTATTATTTCATTTTAAGCATAAGTAAATTAAGATCACAGGGAAGTTGAACAACTGTGCCTGTTGGTTTGAAGACAAGCAGTCTGCCTTCGGAGTCCGCATGCTTAGCTGCTGTGCACGGGCGACTTCCGGTAGCCACTTGGTGGGAGAACTCCGATCTGCCTCTCAGGCTTCCTATATGTACTGTATTTCTTTCTTACTGCTAGAGAAGTTGAAAATCTTTAATAGTTTGGATTCTTTGTGATTTTATGTCATTCCTTCTAGCCACTTAAGATTGAGAGACACAGATTTTAACACATTTATTCCCCCATAGCTCTACAATTAAGAGAATATCCCAAAGTTTAGAGGGATAAAATGCCTATCTGGTACTGGATCAAAAGACCATCTCTAAAACCCTTATCCTTAAACATGTGATCAACCTATTTCGTGCTTCAAAAAGAGCTAAAAACATGAAGGATGGGTACTCAAAAGACATTCAAGATGTATAAAACAATCAAGAACAGAAGCCACAGAAAAGATTTTGCTTGAAATGAGTTTTTTCCTACATATTATGGAAAATGAATATGCAAGACATTTTTTATTTAAGTTCCAGGGTACATGTGCAGGACGTGCAAGTTTGTTACATAAGTAAACATGTGCCATGGTAGTTTGCTGCACCTATTAACCCATCACCTAGGTATTAAGCTCAGCATGCATTAGCTATTCTTCTTGATGCTCTCCCTATGCCTGTCCTGCCCCAATAGGCCTCAGTGTGAGTTGTTCCCCTCCCTGTCTCTATGCTTTCACATTGTTCAGCTCCTACTTACAAGTGAGAACATGTGGTGGTTGGTTTTCTCTTCCTCCATTAGTTTGCTGAGAGTAATGGCTTCCAGCTCCATCCATGTCCCTATAAAGGACATGATCTTGTTCCTTTATTTATCTACATAGTATTCCATGGTGTATATGTACCACATTTTCTTTATCTTTTCTATAAGTACCAGTCTATCACTGATGGGCATTGGGTTGATTCCATGTCTTTGCTAATGTAAATAGTCATATAGGAAATTTATAATAATGAGTTAGGACTTTTCAGTTTGATCACCAGGAAAAAAAATGTTTATTGTATACATGAATGGTTTGAGAAACTTAGTGGGCTCATAACATTTATTAAAATTGAAGCCAGGCTTGGCTGGGCACAGTGGCTCGCACCTGTAATCCCAGAACTTTGGGAGACTGAGGCAGGCATATCACTTGAGATCAGGGGTTCAAGGCCAACCTAGCCAACATGGTGAAACTCTGTCTTTACTAAGAATACAAAAATTAGCCGGGCATGGTCGCATATACCTGTAGTCCTAGCCACTCGGGCGGCTGAGGCAAAAGAATATCTTGAACCTAGAAGGCGGAGGTTGCAGTGAGCTGAGATTGCGCCACTACACCCCAGCCTAGGTGACAGAGCGAGACTCCTCTCAAAAATAAATAAATAAAAATTGAGGCCAGGCTTTTGAACATCAAAAAGCAGCTATTCAAATATTAATCCACCATACTAAATTACTGAAAATCAGGTATCATGATTTACATATATTTACTTATTTTTTAATTTTATTTTTGAGATGGAGTCTCGCTGGAGTGCAGTGGTGCAGTGTTGACTCACTGCAACCCCCACCTCCCGGGTTCAAGCGATTCTCCTGCCTCAGGCTCCAGAGTAGCTGGGACTACAGGAGTGTGCCACCACGCCCAGCTAATTTCTGTATTTTTAGTAGAGACCAGGTTTCACCATATTGGTCAGGCTGGTCTTGAACTCCTGACCTCGTGATCCGCTCACCTCAGCCTCCCAAAGTGCTGGGATTACAGGCATGAGCCATGGCACCAGCTTTTTAATTTTTTAATGACAAAATGTAGTTCCTTCTTCAATGCCATTTGGTATCCATTTCTTCAAGAATCTTATTGGCTCTCTTTTATTCCCTGCAATAGCCTTTTCTGGCTTTCTGTGGTAATGCTTTAAATTTGTAAGTCTCCTGGTGCATTCTTCTTTATTTAGAGAAGGCTCTCACCCTCTCTTTACTTATGTCTTTTGATGGGTTCCAGACATACCTTTTTAGATGAGTCAAAACTCCCTTAATACATAAAAGTCATTCTTCTTTGGTCTTTCTTCTTTTCATTTTTCAACTTTATTTTGAACCTTCTTAAAAAATAATTTCAAGTTTATTTTAGATTTAGGGGAAATGTGCAGGTTTGTTACATTGGCATATTGTGTGATTCTGAGGTTTGAAGCATGATTGATCCTGTCACCCAAGTATTGAGTATAGTACCCAATAGGTAGTTTTTTGGTCTTTTCCCCTCTCCCCTTTTTGGAGTCCTCAGCATCTATTGTTTCTATGTTTTTATCTATGTGTACCCAATGTTTAGCCTCCACTTGTAAGTAAGAACTTGTGATATTTGGTTTCTGTTCTTGCATTACTTTGCTTAGAATAATGGCCTCCAGCTGCAACCATGCTGCTGCAAAGGACATGATTTCATTCTTTTATATGGCTGTGTAGTATTCCATGGTGTATATGTACCACATTTTCTTTATCCAGTTCACTGTTGCTGGTCACCTAGGTTGATTCCATGTCTTTGCTATTGTGAATAGTGCTGAGATAAACATAGGCGTGCATGTATCCTTTTTGGTAGAACAATGTATTTTCCTTTGGGTGTATACACAGTAATGGGTTTGCTGGGTTGAATGGTATTTCTGTGTTCTTTGAGAAATCTCCAAACTGCTTCCCACAGTGGTCGAACTCATTTGCATTCTTACTGACAGTGTATAAGTGTCCTCTTTTCTTCACAGCCTCTCCAGCATCTATTACTTTTTGACTTTTTAGTAATAGCCATTCTGACTGGTGTGAAATGGTATCTCATTGCGGTTTTGATTTGCATTTCTCTGATGATTAGTGATATGGAGCATTTTTTCACATCTGTTGACTGCTTGTGTATCTTCCTTTGAGAAATGTCTGTTCATTTCCTTTACCCACTTTTTAATGGGGTTATTTGCTTGTTGTTTATAGATTCTGGATGTTAGACCTCTGTTAGATGCATAGTTTACAAATATTTTCTCCAATTCTGTAGGGTTTCTTTGGTCATATAGAAGCAATTTAGTTTACTTAGGTCCCACTTGACATTTTTTATTTTTGTTGTGATTGCTTTCAAGGTCTTAGCCATAGATTTTTTTTTTTTGCCAATGCTGAAGTCCAGAATGATATTTCCTAGGTTTTGTTCTAGGATTTTTATAATTTGAGATGTTATGTTTAAATATTTGATTCATCTTGGGTTTTTTTTTAATATGGTGAAAGGTGGGGATCCAGTTTTGCTCTTCTGTTTATGACTATTTTGAAGCTTTCAAAAGAAATCCTTCCTCCTCGTAGTCGAGTGATTACCATATTTATTTCTTACATAATTTTAATTTCCCTCTATTGTAGTGCCACTTACATTTTCCAAACTTTTAATTTTGGTATAATTTCAACCTTACAGAAAAGTTGCAGGAATAGCACAATAACAGCATTCTTTACCTGGATTCACAAGTGTTTATATTTTATACCTGATGTTTTATCATTTTTTTTTTCCTTCCCCTCTTTACACATACACAGATTTGTTTCCAAACCATTAGAGAATAAATTAGAGACATAGTGCTTTTTTACTCCCAAATATGTTGATGTATATTTCCTAAGAACAGGGACAATCTTTTATGTAATCACCATGCAGTTTTTTAAAATCAGGAAATTTATCGTTGAAACAGCATATTTTTCTAATTTACATATTCATTTTCCCCCAGTTGTTCCAATAATGATTTTTGTAGCAATTATTTTCCTAATTCAAGATCAGGCATTGCATTTAATTGTTGTTTCTCTTTTGTCTCCTTTAAGCTGCAACAGTTCTTCAACCTTTCTTTTCTTTATTTACCTTGATATTTCTGAAGAGCATGGGCTAGGTATTTTGTAAAATGTCACTCAATTCAAATTTGTCTAATGTTTCCTGACGATTTTATTCAGCTTTTCCATTTTTGGTAGAAATACCATGTCTGTGATGTTGTGTTTTTCTTAGTTCGTAAAATTCAAAAAATTCAAAAAAAATGTTGATTTTTTTCAAAACCAAATCATGTGATTGACAGTAACTCTGATCACCTGGTTAAGGTGGTGTCTCTCAGTTGTCCTCACTGTTTAGTTGTTACTCTTTCTTTTGTGTTAGTAAGTAATTTGCGGAGAAATATGTTGAGATTCTTTAAATATCTTATTCATTAAATGTTCACCTGCTAGTTTTAGAATCCACTGATGATTTTCCAACACCCATTACTCCTTCTACATTTTTTATGTGGCATTCTACTATAAGGAAAAACTTTCCTTTCTCCCCCGTTTACTTGTTGATTACATCAGTGTGGAGTCACAGATGCTTATTCGATAAGTTGGAAACTTACCGTCACTATCTGTCCAGATTTAGCCAGGGGGAGCCCTCTTAAGCTGGCTCTTTCTGTATATTCTCATCATTTTTGAGCACTTGAGCAAGATACTCCATGCTCTTTTTGTGTTTTCTTTAACCCAGTGCTTGGAATTAGCTGTTTCTTCCAGTAGTACTAAGTTTCCTATTTGATAGGAGACAGTACTTAGCAACAAGTCTGGAGCTAAGAAATTATATACATTTATCATATTCATAGGTACCTAAAAACATAGCTATATTTTGTCTGTCTCTCTATGTATCAAGCTGTCAGTATACTGACACTGACATTCCTAACTCTAATTCCAAGCCATAGAGTATGTGCTAGTCCTTTTTGTATTTATGACTCCTTTTCTCCACCAGTGAGAAACCCGATTTTCACTGTACTTCAGTATATTTACTCATTTACTCAAGCGTGGAACACACACAGTAGTTTCAGAATTACTTACTCATCATACTGCTGTATAAAGCCAAAATAGAAACCTGGAATTCAATATTTATTTCAATATTTCAAGATTTTTAAGGCAACGTTTACAGGAAGTACAATTAACATATCTTAAGTTTAAAAATTAATGAGTTTTGAAAATGCATTCACCTGTGTCATCTGTACCTCCCCCGACCCCACCAGCAAGATATAGAATATTTCCATTGTCACCTAAAGGTTCCTGGAGTATCTCTCCAATAAGTCCCTTCCCCAGCTGAGGCAACTACTAAGCACTATTCTGATTTTTTTCACCATGGATTAGTCTTACCTGTATTAGGTAAACGATGACTATTGTTTTATAGTTAGTATGCCTTAAATTCAGGAGCTGTTAGTCTTCTGCCTTGTTTTGCTTTATCAAAATTGTTTGGCTAGTCTAGATCCTTTGGTCTTCTCTGCGAAAAATATTAAAGGCAGTTTGGTTTCTCCAAAAGTTTGCAGGGGTCAAAATTTCACTGAATCTATGGACTAATTTTGTGAGAACTGACATCTTAGTAAAATGGAGTGTTCCCAATCCATGATTGTAGTATATTTCTTCACTCATTTAGTTCTTTCATTTCTCTTAGCAACATTTGGCTTCTGTCAGTGTAGTGGTCTTAGAAGTCATTTGCTGCTGTTATTTATGTTTTATTTTTTGATGCTATTGTAAATCACATTATTTAAGAATTTCAATGTTTGTTGTTAATGTACAGGTATTCAGCTGATTTTTGTATGTTCATATTCTGTAATCTTGCTATATTAGTTCTAGCCATTATCTTGTATATTCATTATTTTCTAGGCTAAAAATATAAAACCATGTGATCTATAAATAGAGAACATTTTACTTCTTCATTTCCAAATTGCTTGCCTGGTTCCTTTTTCTTCTTCTTCCCCACCAGTGCCCTGGAATTATTGCAGTCACTAGAACCTCCAGTACAATGCTGAATAGAAGTATGAAAGTAGACTTTATTGTCTTTTTCTCTTGCTTAGGGAAAAATATTTCGTGTTTTATCATTAAGTACAATGTTAGCTGTGCTTTTTTTAGATGCCCTTAATCTCATTTGAGGTTTCATTCTATTCTTACGTTGTTGAAAGTTTTATTTATTTATTTATTTATTTATTTATTTATTTTTAGTCATGAGTGGTTTTGATTTTAAAAACTAGTTTATCTGCATTTGTTGACATAATCCTGGTGTTTCTCTTTTTGTCTTTTAATATAATGAATTACACAGATTGATTTTCAAATAGTAAACCAGCTTAGATCCCTGAGGTAAATCTCACATGGTCACCTTTTTTACTCTTTTTATATATATAGGTGGATTTCATTTCCCTGTATTTTGCTAAGGAGTTTTGTGTCTGTGTTCAAGAGAGATATTTTTTTCTGTAAATTAAAAAAAAATATCTTGTTTTGTATTAAGGTAATTTTTTGTTCATAAAATGAATTGGAAGTGTGTACTCTGTTTTCTGAAAGGGTATGTATAAGTTTGGCATTATTATTATTATTATTTTGGCTTTTTTTTTTTTCATGTTTGCTAGAATTCATCAGTAAAACCTTATAAGCAAGGAGTTTTCTCTGGGGAAAAGTTTTTAATCATGAATTTAGTTCCTCTTTAAAGAATATAAAGCCATTCCAATTTTCTGTCTCATTTTGTAATTTCTGAAAGTGTATATTTCAGAAGAATTTGTTTTTTTTTTAATTTGTTGAATTTATTGGCACAAAATTATTATCCTTTTAATATTTGTTTATTCTGTACTGATATCCCCTCTTTCATTTCTGTTATTTGTAATTTCTGTTTTTCTCTATTTCTAAATCTGGTTCTCTACATATTTAGCAATATTAATCATTTAGATGAGACACAACTTTTGGCTTTGTTAATTTCTCTATTATTTATTTCTTCTGTTTCATCAATTTCTTTGGTATTTGCTTCCTTCTACTTACTGTGGATTTAATTTGCACATCTTTTCCTAGCTTCTTAAGGTGAAACTAGGATGACTGATTTGAGGCAGCTCTTCCAATGTAAACATTTAAAGCCATAAATTTCTCTCTGTCCTCTGCTTTAGCTGCTTTGAGATGCTCTGCTTTCACTGAGTCCCACAAATTTTGGTATGCTGTGTTCTTATATTCATTCAGCCCCAAATATATTCTAAATTACTTTGTGATTTTCTCTTAACCCGCTTTACGATTTAGCAATATATTGTTGTACTTTTGAATTTTGAGGTTTTCTTAATATCTTATGATTTGTTTCCAGTTTAATTCTGCTTCCGTCAGAGAACACATTCTATAAAATTTTAGCCTTTTGAAATCTATTGGTTTGGCATTCTCAATAGCTCAGCAAGTGTGTTTGAAAAGCGTATCTTTCGTAGCCTTGGTATATATACATATCAATAGCCAGGTGATTTTTGTAGTGTTTCCAGATATACTATTTATATTCTTGCTGAGCTTTTTAATCTAGGTTTTTAAAATGAGATATTGTTATTATTGCAGATTTGTCTGTTTTCCCTGTATTTCTGTCAAGTTCTGCTTTGTATATTTTAGAGAAAATTATTGCCGTCATTTTTGTTGTAGGTTCTCTATATGTAATATGTCTTCAATTTTTTGGCTGATTTTAAGATTATTTATCTTTGTTTTCAGCAGTTTTACTATGATGTGCCTAGTTTAACTTTCTTTATATTTTTTTGCTTTGGGATTGCTGCACTTCCTGGATTTGTATGTTTGCTTTTTTATCAAATTTGTAAATTTTGGGGCCATTTTTTTTTCTAAGATATTTTTCTTCCCCATTCTATCTTTTTTCTCTTTTTGGATCTCCAGTTCATGGAATTTAGACCAGTTTATATTGCCCTAGATATAACTGAGATGCTGTTCATTTTTTTCAATCGTTTTTTTCTATGCTCTTCAAATTGGATACTTTTTCCTTTATTTTCAAATTCATTATCCTTTTTATTCTGCTCTTTCAAATCTGCTATTAAGCCCATTCAGTGAACTTTTTGTCAGTTGAGATATTATACTTATCAGTTCTGTTTGTACATCTGGTTCTTTTTTACAGTTTTCATTTGTATGCCAAGATTCCTCTCACTTATTATGACCATATTTTCTTTGAAAATGGCTGGCTGCTTTAAAATCCTTGTCTGCTGATTCCAATGTGGATAATCTTGGGCCAGTTTTTATTGACTACTTTTTTCTGGATTATGACTCACTTTTTCTTAATTTCTTATGTCTAGTCATTTCTTATTGTATACTGAACACTGCAGATGAAATGGTACACACTCTGGATTCTGTTACCTGCTGAAGGGTTGTACTTTGTTCTAGTATTTGCAGTTGGCAGCATCTGAGGTCTTTGCACAGCTCCCTCAGCCATTCAGTAGCCACCTTCTGTCATTCTTTGGGGTCTCTCCCATGAATGTGTAATTCAAGGATCAACCAAGAATGCTGATAAATCATGGCAACCCCAGTTTCATCTTCTGACTCTTCAAGCCCATGTGACCAGTGCATTGTATTTGAGCTTCAGCTGCCAGTGCTACCAGAATAGAGAATTGCCTCCAGCTGAACAGCTACACAAAGGCAAATCTCATCCAATGCTATTGCCTCCTTTCTTACAGGAGGGTTTACTCCTCTCTGATTTCTACCTCTTTTATTGCTCTCAAGAGCCTTCAAATCACTATGTTTTATATGTTTTTCAAGGATTTATAATAATTATCTGCAGGAGAATTGGTCTAATAAACATTGCTTCTCCGTTACTGGTAGCAGAACTTTCTCTGATATGTTTCATAAAATTATGAAACATATCAGAGAAAGTTCTGCTACCAGTAACGGAGAAGCAATGTTTACTAGACCCCATCTAACTTATAAAAACATTCATCTACATGTTTAATATGGTGTATTCTCTAGATCTTTGTATGCCTCTAATGTGTTTTCAAGGAAGAAATACAGTGTGAAGTCACACACACATTTTAAAATAATACAAGTAGCGATTGTATTATGAATTGAAAATTTAGTATTTTTTAGTGCCAGGCACTATACTGTGTGCTTTACACGTGTTGTCTTATTTAAAAGCATAAAATAACGTAATTATTAGGGCCATACAGAACCAATCTTTAGAGAGAGAACTTACCAAAGTCACACCGCTAGTAAGTCTGAAATCAGAATTTAGTACTGCACCTCTTATTCTCTTAAGTACACATACTTTGTCTCTGAGCTTAAATGGTCAAGGAGTTTTTAATATAAAAATTCTTTTTAAAGTATGGGAGTATGTTTACATACTGCCTGGAAGGCTCCTGTAGAGAAACAGGAGTTTAATATTTAAAAAGAGCAACATGATAACTAATGGAGTGAGTCCCAGAGGTGACAGGAGAGAATGAAGTTAATTGCTGAAGGAAAGTTCAGCATTGAACAGATGGAAAGCTTTCTTCCTTAGATTGAAGGGAAGGACATATGGATTGGTGTGGCTATGAAAAAGCTTAAAGGAGGAGATAGGATGAAAGGGAGAGTGAGTTAGTTTGAATGTTTTTGATAAAGGAGTCTGTAAAGAGAGACTAAGAGTCAGTTGAGTGGTCATTGGGTCAAGATTTGGGGAAAGGCAAAGGTTTGAAATATCCCTTGTGGTAAATGGCAGAGGAAGCTAAATAAAGTTAGGTAGAGTGATTGATGGTTGGGGGTCAGAGGTTAATTGAGTTTGGAGCCATGTGTTTATATGTATGTCAATTGTGAGGTTTCCTCTGTGCTCGGCTATCTGTGGTAAGATTTTTTTTTTAAGTCATGCATTAGTCTGAGATAGGATTTACAAAGCTCAAATGATGGAGGACAAAGATAGAAAAGAATTACTGATGCTTTTTGAATAGTATGGTTTTCTATATAAATATCTGACATTAGCTGAGTTGCTCTCCACTTGGAACTTTCTTCAATTTGATTTTGAAAGATGACGATCCATAGTGCAGAATTGCTCTGGAAAAAATGTGAGATATGGTGAGAAAAATTTGAGACAAGCAGAACCCCGAGTGGTTACCATGACCCTGACACTTATTAGCTGGGTGACATTAGAAAACAACACTAATAAGGCCTTTAGTAATTGTTTTGTAAAATGAAGGTAGCCCTTAAAATTCTCTACCTTCAGAGGCAGATGATAAAATTTATATTTTAATAGTAAGCTGAAAATTGACCTAGTTTGTGTTTTTCTTACATTGCTGTAAAAAAATTTTTGTGGGGGTTAGTATAAAATACAATTTAAATTTTCTTAATAGTTCTAACTTTGCATATGCCTTCTACCAGCCGTCTGTTATTTGGTGCATTTAAAAAGAGTTCAACGTGTTTTAGTTGGTATGTCAAATTTGTGCGAGGCACCCACGTGAATAAGATACACATATGAATACAGTATGTGACACTATCGTTCCCCAAATCTTACCTAATCTACTTATGAAATTACTCCCAAAATTTCATACAGTAGAATAAAGTATATGTGTAATTATTCTTGAGGAATAATCTATATTCCTGATCATCTATTTATGGGACACATCCCAATGCTATTTAGCAATTGTTTATCAAACCAGGAAGCATCCCACAGTAAAGAAACAATATCTCTGACCACCAGTTGGATAGCAAGCCATGCTCTCCCTTTGGTCCCATGACTGACTGAGGGGAATAGAGTTGTGGATTTTTATAACAGGGTAAGGAACAGGAGTACATCCTCATGACTCATAGATCATGAGAGTGTCTTCTTCCTCTGTTATTGATGACAAAAAATTTGACTCAAATAAGTAATGACTCTCTTGAGAGTATATTTGTGTTTAACATCTAGAGGAGAAGGTAAATCTATTGATGTCTTTATAATCAGATAGATCTACTTTAACCTTTAGGAACCGTAAGGCCCATTATGGACTGCCAGTGGAATATTTCACTAGTTGGGCAAGGGAGGCATGTGAGCCAACCTAGTTTCTGCATACCAGCTAGGGGTGTGTCCATTGTCCTTCATGAGCCCCTCATGGCAGATGCTCCCCTGGAGAGAAGTGAGAAATCTGCAAGAACATGTTAGACTAGTGTTGCTGTGAGGTTGCCCATGTATTCAGAAAGCCCATTAGTAACCCAAGTTCATTGTTATCAGTGGAACTGTGTTAATTTCAACTCATTCATAAAGTTTACAATTTATTAAGCACTACTGTGTGCCAGCCACTGTTCTGTGTCTAAAAGACACAGTCCCTGCCCTCAGTGAAGTCACATTCTAGGTTGTGGGGGTGGGGGGGTGCAGGCAGGTAGTGAACAAAGTGTGATAAACACAAGGGTGGGAGGGACTGTTATTTTCCACAGGGTGGTGATGGAAGCCCTCACCGTAAAAGTGACAGCTGAGCGGAAGCCTGGAAGAAATGAACGAGCCAACCTCTTATGCTATCGGGAGCTTTTGTGTATATTAGAAAGCCCTATCTGGAGAGAGAAAGGCTTTAAAAACTTCCTCTCTAGGTTGATCAGTTAGAGAAAAAGATTCTGCTCTGAAAAGCACCAATCCTAATGGCCTGTGGCTTGGTGAACAGACAATGCCTTTCTGTGAAGGAAATGGCACCCCTCTCTACGTGCCTGGGCAAGTGGCTGGGTGAGTAGGGAAATTTTCAGGAAGGGAGGGAGGGCTGGAGTTTTGCTCCTACTCACCCTCCTGCTTGTCACTCCTGTGCCATGCTCACGTGGCTTGCAGGAGTGCTATGGGAAGGTGTGCGATGGGAATTCAATGCAGAGAGAACAGCAAGGGCAAAGACCCCGAGGCATCCAGTGAAGCTAAGGGAGCAAGCGGGATCAAAGCAGGAGACAAGGTCAGACTCCACTAACACCCTATACAGTTCTAATAAGATCACTCTTTAGCTCCTTAGAGTTTTCGAAGAACTTTCATGTGTGATTTGGTATGATTTCCACAACTCATCATAGGAAGCTCAAAGAAGTTCCGTTACTGAGATAGGTAATACAATTAGCAAATATAGGGGCTTAGAATTTCACTGAAGTCCTCGATTTTCAGTACTTTGCATAATACTTTACCTCAGGGATTAATATTAAATCATTAAACCTTTTTAAAAAATATCACCAATTCCATCACAGAGCTGTGTTTTTACAAAAATAGATCTTTTCGATCCCTGTGCTGTGATGTAAAGCATCTGGTTATTGTTCTCCTTTTCTGTAGTTAGCTTCAATAGATTTTAAAAATTCTCTATTGTTGTAATTTAGATTTTTTTAATAAAACTGTTTACATATATTTTCTCATTTTAATGAGCCCTTAAGATATTTCTTATCACAACACTTTTTGAAAATGTGGCATTTTTGCTAACCCAAATTATGTAATTGTTAGGAAATTAATAAAAATCTCACAAAAGGCATTTCTTTGGTGAAAAGAAAATTCTGTATCTTAATCAGGGTTTTCCTGTGAATTTTTCAGCTGGAAATGGAAAAGCTTCAGCTACAAGCCCTTGAGCAAGAGCACAAGAAGCTGGCCGCCCGCCTTGAGGAAGAGCGCGGCAAGAACAAGCAGGTGGTCCTGATGCTTGTCAAAGAGTGCAAGCAGCTCTCAGGCAAAGTCATAGAGGAGGCCCAGAAGCTCGAAGACGTAATGGCCAAACTGGAAGAGGAAAAGAAAAAGACGAATGAATTGGAAGAGGAACTCTCTGCTGAGAAACAAAGAAGCACAGAAATGGAAGCTCAGATGGAAAAACAACTCTCTGAGTTTGACACCGAGCGGGAACAGCTTCGTGCCAAGCTGAACCGAGAAGAAGCACACACCACGGACCTCAAAGAGGAGATAGACAAGATGAAGAAAATGATTGAGCAACTGAAAAGGGGAAGTGACAGCAAACCAAGCCTCTCTCTTCCACGGAAGACAAAAGATAGGCGTTTGGTTTCCATATCTGTGGGAACAGAAGGAACTGTGACGAGGTCTGTTGCTTGCCAGACAGACCTAGTTACAGAAAGTGCTGACCACATGAAGAAGTTGCCTTTAACCACGCCTGTAAAACCTTCCACAGGGAGCCCACTAGCTTCTGCAAATGCAAAAGGAAGCGTGTGCACCAGTGCCACAATGGCCAGACCAGGTATTGACAGGCAGGCTTCCCATGGTGACTTGATTGGCGTTTCTGTACCCGCTTTCCCACCTTCAAGTGCAAACAGAATTGAGGAAAATGGACCGAGCACTGGCTCAACACCAGATCCAACCAGTAGCACACTCCCACTTCCCAGTAACGCTGCCCCTCCCACTGCTCAAACACCAGGAATAGCTCCTCAGAACTCGCAAGCTCCACCTATGCACAGTTTACATTCACCATGTGCCAACGCCTCTTTGCATCCAGGTCTAAACCCACGAATCCAAGCAGCTAGATTTCGATTTCAGGGCAATGCTAATGACCCAGACCAAAATGGAAATACTACCCAAAGTCCTCCGTCAAGAGATGTCTCGCCTACAAGTCGTGACAACCTAGTGGCCAAACAACTGGCTCGGAATACTGTGACCCAAGCACTGTCAAGATTTACAGGACCTCAAGCAGGTGCTCCCCCAAGGCCTGGAGCGCCCCCAGCAGCGGATGTCGGCACCCACCCTTCAGTCGGTCGGACCAGTGTAAAGACTCATGGCATAGCACGAGTTGACAGAGGAAATCCTCCTCCTATCCCTCCAAAAAAGCCAGGGCTCTCCCAAACTCCTTCTCCACCACACCCCCAACTCAAGGTTCTTATAGATAGCAGCAGGGCCTCAAACACAGGGGCCAAAGGTGATAACAAAACTGTGGCTTCATCTCCTTCCAGTTTGCCACAAGGGAACAGGGTGATCCATGAGGAGAACCTTCCTAAGTCATCCTCCCCTCAGCTGCCACCAAAACCATCCATAGATTTAACTGTGGCACCTGCAGGCTGTGCTGTTTCAGCCCTGGCCACGTCTCAGGTGGGTGCCTGGCCTGCTGCGACCCCTGGACTGAACCAACCTGCATGTTCAGACAGTTCCCTTGTCATTCCTACCACCATTGCCTTTTGCTCTTCCATAAACCCCGTTAGTGCCTCATCCTGTAGACCAGGTGCCTCAGACAGCCTCCTGGTAACAGCATCAGGTAAAGGGATTGAAATGTTATACCCTTTTTAAACAACGTGGCCTCTCCTCTCACTTGCCTTGATTTTCTTCACAGTGCCTTGAAACTGTTTTTTTTAAATTTGATGCTTTTTTCCCCTATTTCTTTTCTCTCTCTCTCTCTTTTTTTTTTTTTTTTTTTTGTATTTTTTAAAGGCTCCAGGGTATGGTGATTCATCTTGCTATATGAATTGTGGTTTTGCTATGCTAAGTGCTTTCTTCTTTTAAAATAACCTTGAAAATTGTGACTTAAAGCACAGGAGACCATTTAGAGAGACTAAAATATTCACATGGGAGAAAAGGATATTCCTTCTAATTAAATATTTATCTCATAAGACCTCAGTATTAATGGGTCATCATCAGACAGTATGTGTTAATTATGTTCCTTCTGAGATGACATTTTTTAAAGGCCTTTCAAGTAATTATTAACACTACATTGGATTATTACATTAAGATTTGTTCTGTAATTGGTATATTTTAAGTTCTAAATATCAGTTTGATGTTTAGGATTTTTTTTTTTAACCTTCAGAAATGGAGTGTGAATATTTATACATCTCTGTTCTAAGTTTAGTTTATTTCAAAAGCCATGTACCCTATGTAGTGCCGCTGTCTTCCAACACTTGGGCACAGATGGTTAACATAGCATGTGGTCTGTGTTAGAGAAGGTTTCCATTGCAGGTGTGCCTTGTGAATCACTGAATCTGGGACTCTCGAACAAAGAAGAGGTGGATTTTCCCCTTTTGTTCTGCAGTGCTAGAAAAAGCATTGCTTCTTTTTATTGACATGACTGGATTAGTTCTTTACTAAGCAAATGTGACTCTAAAGTAATGTTACCAAAAACATGTAATTGTAAATGGCAGAAACTAGATTCCAACACACATATGACTAACTGCAAGGTCCATGCTGTTTCTAGTTTGCAATTTAACCCCTCAAAATGTGGATGACAACGTTCTGTTGAAGCTTTGGAGAAGTCTCTCCTACTATTAGGTTTTAGTGGTTAGTGGAGATTATTGGTTCTAATGGGAGGGAACTTTTACAATTACAGGAAGATTTGAATAGTTTTTATATTTAACACTTTGAGGAGAGAGAGAGAAAAACAAGTAGTATCATATTTGCTAGTTATCAGGTGATGAGAACGATATACCAGGATCTGTTTGTCCATTTATAAACTATCAACTTGACTTGAAGCTCTTTGAGAGGCTTTAACCATATTTTGAGGGGCAAAATAGGGAATTGGAGGCAGCACGTACTTTAAAGTTAGATCTATGTTGAAATCTAATATCTGCCATTTACAGTAGTGCTTTTTTGGTGACTTCTTATGCTACTCATGGGGTAGGGTGGCTGTTAGGAGGATCAGATCCTATAACCTGTCAGAGGGCGTAGTATTGAACTTAGAACAGCATGAGTAATCAATAAATAGAGGTGATATTACTCCTTCAATATTGTCGCTTACAGTATTTTTGAGAATTTGTTTTGGTATTATTTTGACAGGTCTTTACAGGCATTCAGCATTCTATATTTTTGATCCAAAATGGTATTACTGAGCTGAACAGCTCTTCTCGTGGCCTAAAATAATTTTGGCTGTTTCTAACAAATTAAATCCACCTTCAGAAGACAAATTTTGCTACTCGGGAAAATAGAGAATGTACTATAAGGTCTTTGGGCAGTCACAAAGCACAAGTTCCAGAAATGTGTGAAGCAGTGGCAGCGCCATTGCTGTAAATGTGTAGACTGGAAGGTAGAAAATGCTTCCTAGGATATAGAAGTTTTGTCACTTAAAAAAAAAAATGCAAAGCCATCTTTACTTTGAGACCTTGAGGCTTTGCTGCTTGTTGCCTTGGTCATTACTGTGGTCCAGGGTTTAGCTGCACATGCCCTTTGGTTTCAGCAGAGAAGCTTTAAAACTAGGATCTATGACTGAGGAACATTTTGTCAGCAGGACTGAAAAGTTAATGGATTAAAATCTGTTAACTTTTAAAGACAGAGATTTACTAATCTATTATCTATTCACCAACATGTCATGCCCTAAGATACAGTGAAATTTTGGATAAAACAGCTATAACTCCTCTGAAAAATACCTTTCACTTATGTCTGGAGAACAAAAGACGATATAGACCAGAGACGAAAGAAACAGCAGCCACTGAAGCTGCAGAAAACGATTCCTTCTTTTCCTTTTTTTTTTTTTTTTTTTTTTTTTTTTTTTTTTTTTTTTTTCTTGAGACAGAGTCTCACTGTTACCTAGGCTGGAGTACAGTGACATGGTCTTGGCTCACTGCAGCCTCCGCCTCCCGGGTTCCAGCTATTCTCCTGCTTCAACCTCCTGAGTAGCTGGGACTCCAGGTGTGTGCCACCACACCTGGATAATTTTTGTATTTTTAGTAGAGACGGGGTTTCACTATATTGGCCAGGCTGGTCTCAAACTCCTGACCTTATAATCTGCCCACCTCAGCCTCCCAAAGTGCTGGGATTACAGGCACATGCCACTGTGCCCGGCCAGATTCCTTATTTTCCACTTTCTGATTTTTGCAATTTTGCCAAAGTTTTTTTTATTTATTCCTCTCAGAACTGCATAATTACCTTTGTTAGAATAACAGATTTCTATGTCTTTGATTATAAGATGTGGCTTGTTATGGGAGAATAGAGGCACTGGAGGCCTTTAGTCATTCAGCAAGTGTTTTCTGAGCACCTAGACTGGGAAATGGAAGTGTTATTACACTTGCACAATGGGGGTGTGTAACTTTACAACTCAACTATAAATGTAGGTCAGCTGAACTTCCCAAATGAGATGGAGGATTTCAACTCTGTTTTGCATTTAGACTGCCCCTATTTTCGCCATCATGCCCATTGCAACTAAGAAGCACAAGAGCTGCCTCCACCCTGCTTACTAACCTGTCTGTGCCTGGGTGAGCCTGTGCCTTTCTGGGTCATGACCCCTTTGAAGGGTATTAACCTTCAAAATAGCCACTGATTCCATTGTGGTTACCAAAAGCAAGGCACAGGGACAAAGCACATCTGTCAAATACCTGTCAGGTGTCTCTTCCAATTTCAGTGATCAAAAGCACTGAACTAACTATAGTAAGGCCGGATTAGTCCATTCCTGCCCCTTTATAAGTATCACCCTAGAGAGCTAATACCCTCTGAGCCATTAGCTTTTTCATTTAAAAACAAAAGCGTTGCCAGCTGCAGTGCTCATACCTATAATCCAAACACATTGGGAGGCCGAGGCAGGAAGATCACTTGTACCCAGGAGTTCAAGACCAGCCAGGGCAACATGGGAAAACCCCATCTTTACAAAAAATACAAAAATTAGCTGGGCATAGTGGTGTGCACCTGTGGTCCCAGCTGCTCGGGGGGCTGAAATGGGAGGATCACTTGAGCTCAGGAAGTCAAGGCTGCAGTGAGCCATAATCATGCCACTGTATACCAACCAGCCTGGGTGACATAGTGAGACCATGTCTCAAAAAAATAAATAAGCTTTGAATCAAATTATAATATTTCCAGACAAAAAAAGATTTAAACTCGCCTGATGAATTTTCAAACTACCTCTCCATCCTTGGACGGCTACTGGCCCATGATCTTTCCAACTCTAGAATCCTGTGTTTCTATGTCACCTCTATCTATAACAATTATGACTAAGTTAAAGCCCCAAGGAAAATTGGAATGGCAGAAGTTACCATTTTAATGAATTGTAGTATAAATTACCCAAACTCTATTTGGCAACCTTTATAGCCAAATGTCAAAATTTTAAATAACATTCCTAATTCTAAATGAACTAGAATTTCTTGTTCCTCCTGAACTTGCCAAATAAACACATTTCAAATGTTACATGAACTGAAGCCTAAACCAGAAATTGCTCCAGGCAACTGAGTTTCCATACCCTTGGACATTTTTTTTTCTGTTTTTTTTTTTTTTCTTATTTGATACATTTGATTTAATTTGATTTATAGTTTTTCCCTATTGACACATATCTTTTAAAAATTATTCTCCAAGTATGATTGGCTTAAAGGCTACATCAGAAAACAAGAATGATCTGGGCTATGACATTAACCTTCTCCACCCTCTGAAGCTGATGCCAGAAGCTGTTCTCACGCCTTCCCTCTGCCATTGCATGATCAGTTGTTCCCTTCTTCCTGGCATGTTGTGCAGGATGCTCCCCTTACTAATGTTTGTATATGACACTGCTAAGCTGAATGACCTTTTGCTAACATCATTAGAGTAGGTGTATGAATACCGGTCTGTTCTGTCTTAACCATTATTTAACCGATGAATTAAGCTTTATCATTTTTATCATAGTCAGGAATTTCAGATGAACAATATAGTCTCATGGTGAAGTCTTATTTTTCCCATATTTAGGCAGGATTTATTAAAATAAGCTTGTTTGTGCTACAGAACATTGGAAATGTTAGTGAAGATGTAAAATGTATTTATAGTTTTAAATTACTTGGTATTTATAAAGCATTTTTCATTTGTAAAGGTTTTTAAAATACATTGCAGACCTCTAAGAAAATAAGGCAACTGACATATCTTCTGAAGTTCTGTATAATAAGACCCTTGTATGGCCTAAATATTGAAAGAAAACAGAAAAATTTATCTTTCAGATAACTGATTAAAAATACGGATTCCCAGGAAATTACAGCTGCAATCGAATATTTCCATGTAAAGCAGTTGAAAATATATTTTAACTCTCTCCTCCCCTCAAAATCCTAGATTTATGGTGAAAAAAGAAAAATGTAAACAAAAACCAAAAGAATAGCAAGCCATTTACATATATTGGTATTCATAAAGGAATATCAATAACCAAGACCCCTTGGATGAGATCTAAAGAGAGAAAGAATGAAAGAGAGGCTGAGTATGAGCCCCATTCCCTCCTGTTCCACAGAGGACATAGTGTGATGCCTTCATATTGCCTGTGTTTGCTTTGCAGTCAAGGTTTTATACCTTTGTGTTTATAATATCTGTTTATCATCCATTTCTGATAAGTACTGATTTAATTTTTGTGGGCCTGTTTTTTGTTTGTTTGTTTGTTTTTAAGAAAATACAAAAGGTAAAATGTACCAGAGAGGAGCCTTCTTGTAAGTATGAAGTAAAAATATTACTTTTGTAAGAAGAGCTAATGAGTATCAGTAGGAAAATATAAAGTTTAGATACTGAATTTTATGAGCACTTTAATTTCGTATGCCACTATAAGTAGGATTAAAAATAATAAATTATTCATAGACCCAAATAATTGATTATGAAGATATAATATCCAGCTTTTTATAAGCAGGGTAATTTTATTTCTATAATTGGCTTTGTTTTGCATTTTTAATAAAAAGTTTTTAAAATACTGAGAAATTCCTTTGATATGTACCCTTTTAATGTTTATTAAGATAATTTAAGGCCAGTAATTTAGGATTTAATCATAATTGAGTATTACATATGTATTAATATGACATCCATATGCCTAGAATATTATGCTGATACCAATGTACAGAGAATGTAAAACATACATCTGTTGTATCGTACTAAAGGGATGTTAGCATATATCATAATCGGATGACCATTCTGCCTTGTATTCCCCTGCTAAGAATGGACATACAGGTAAATATGGCAAGGTCTTATCTCATGATGGCACACATTTGCAAAAGGATGGAAAGTCAAAAGCTCGTGTAGTCATTGTTATGAACGGAAGGTTCAATATGGTTTTAATTTTCTTTTACAGGTGGTAGTGGATAGTTATAAACATTTTAGAAGTCCAAATGGTATAGTTTCTTAATATAAAATTTTATTGCAGCTAGTAAAAAGTAATCTTTGTTTTATGCACTATGAATTGTATTGTGCATATAGAAATTCAGGGTCTAGTCATTGTGAAGTGCTATTTAGAATAAAGCCCTCCATCTGTGATCACTTTGGTCAGGACCAAAAAGTCCTAATTGGTCTGCGAAAATGTGCCCTTAGGGATGAATATATGTACATATGCACAACGATGTTACAGGTATTAGAACCCTATAAGAAAAAAGGAACATTTCTTATTTTGAATATTCACTGTATTTAAGTCTAAAATACACAAATACCTGTATATCACATTGAATGAACATTTTTACTTTACTGTTTTTACAGCCTTTTGATCAAGGAAGAATTCAGAAAATTTTTCATGCTATATGCAGCCGACTTCACACACTTAACAGATTCTCTTCTAAAGCTGCTAAATACTGATGAGAAGTATCTAACTATATAACTCATTATTTTTGTTAAAATCATATAGTTGAGTGTCCTGTTTTGTTGGCTGATTAAAAGTTTGTTAGGCATTTTGTAAAGGTGGCCAGATGATGCAGTCTTCACAATTGTATATTGAATATTTGTGCTGGTGAATTCTAGATCCAGTTATATGTTATGTTTTATTACCTCTTAATACTGAATAGCAGTTCGCTTCCATTATTTCTATTCCCAAATAAGGGAATTCAAGGAATATAAATAAACTCTTTGGTCCATCTTAACGGTTTACATAAAATTTGTAGTTAAACAGCTTTGAAACCTTGTTGAGAAAGAAAAATGTGTTGCTTACAATGATTTCTCTTATACCTAAAAATATCAGTTCACTTTTCCAGATTAATATTGAACTAGAGAAAACCTTTACATTGTAAAACCTTTACATTTTAAAATTCAAAAATTTTTTTAAAATCTGAAGAAGAATTTGAACAAAAGTTCAATTAAAAAAAAAGCCATCTGAGTTTTTCTAAAACCAATCACCACTTTAACACTTATCTTTGCAAGACTCATGACTAAAAATAAT
Organism: Alouatta palliata; assembly: GCA_004027835.1. Taxonomy (NCBI): domain Eukaryota; kingdom Metazoa; phylum Chordata; class Mammalia; order Primates; family Atelidae; genus Alouatta; species Alouatta palliata. The sequence goes on along the minus strand of PVKV010010221.1, from coordinate 20,301 downwards.
TTTTCACCATGTATGTTGATTTAATTAGCAGCAGATAGAAGATCTGAAATAACAGTCCAGATTCATGCTAAGTAAATATTAACAGATTGATAATGTTAGACACCACATAATCCTCTAGGGACACATGTTCATATGTTTGTGTGTGTGTAATTCAGAAAGGAATGGGTAATATCTGTCTCTTGTCCTTACTCTTACTCTCTAATGAGGGTCACTTTAACCTACAGGCTGGTCACCCTCCCTAACCCCTTTGCTAATGAGTGGTGGTCCTGCCCCCCTGGCTGGCAGGCCCACCCTTCTTCAGCAAGCTGCTGCCCAGGGAAATGTCACTTTATTATCAATGCTGCTTAATGAAGAAGGACTGGACATTAATTACTCCTGTGAAGATGGCCATTCTGCCTTGTATTCTGCTGCTAAGAATGGACATACAGGTAAATATGGCAAGATCTTATCTCATCATACCACACACTTGCAAAAGGATGGAAAGTCAAAAGCCCACGTATCCATTGTTATGAGCAGAAGGTTCAATTTAGTTTTATTTTTCTTTTACAGGTGGTAATGGATAGTTTTTTTTTTTTACATGAGATTTATAGTTTTTATAAACATTTAAAAAATCCAGATTGTACAGTTCCTTAATATAAAATTTTACCACAGCTAGTAAAAAGTAATCTTTGTTTTATGCACGATGAAATGTATTGTGCATATAGAAATTCAGGGTCTACTTATTGTGAAGCACAGTTTAGAATAAGGCCCTCCATCTGTGATTACTTTGGTCAGGACAGAACAGTCCTAACTTGTCTGTTAGAAATACCTGATGTGTGAGAAAGTCTAAGTATCAGAACTTTAGGGCTCTATGCTACATTGAGGGAAAGTTTTAGTAGTTAGGAAAGGTCATCGGCCTGAAATTGTTCCATGGTTGGAACAATTTATAGTTATTTGAATGTCTTAAAAGAACCGAGAAGTTGTGTAACTATAAATGGTATATCAATGAAGACTGGGAATTATTCTTGTTCTTTAAAATGCAAATCCTGTAGTCAAATCTACCAAAACATATGGTAGTGCAGAAAAAGAGATGATTTGACCGCAAATGCAAAGTCAGATAGCATTGCATATGTGAGCCCATATGATCGTCGATTAATTCAGATAAATGGAGGATTCTAGTGAGCTAAGAGAGCCCATTACTTAAAAAATATTCTGGAATTATTTATTTCATAAACACTATGGAGATTTTCTTTAGTATAGACGTAAATCTAGTAAGTAACATGAGGAATGTGACATCTAGGCAATACTTATTCCTGAGTTAGGAAACTTTCTATGGGCTCTCCTTTAGCCTCATTCATGGAGTGACGTGTAGGATGACCCCCATCCAAAAGTAGTTTAAAGATTCAACATCATAAAGTAAGAATTTATTTAAATACAAAGAATGGTATTTCAATTTGGTAAATGAATTTGGTTCTCCATCCAGGAACATTGTTTTCTGGGATAGGCTGGTGGAAAAATCTGGTAAAGCATTTTCTTGCACATGACGTTCCTTTTACTCAGCAGCAACTCTTCCCAAAATGCACATGCACATGGGCGCACACACACGTATATACACACACCCCCTGCATCTTAGTCGGTGAGTCTGGGGTATTTTACTCTTTGGGAAAAGAGGCTGCTTTTCCTGTAAAGTAGTCTGCAGAGTCTTATGTCTGCCATGATGGAATTGTGAGATGAACTGTGCAGGGGAGAGGCCCTTTGGGTTTAGAATCTATCTACAGCTTGTATAGAATTTGGCACATCATAACTCCACATGGGGAATTTACATGGCTTTCTATTAAAATCCTTAGACTGTGTGAGATTGCTGCTGAGTGCAGAAGCCCAAGTCAATGCTGCTGATAAAAATGGCTTCACACCCTTGTGTGCTGCAGCTGCTCAGGGACATTTCGAGTAAGTTGCTCTTAATTCTTTTTTCCCCACTATGAAAGGAGCCTCTTTTTATAATTTGCACATGTATTTTAGTTCTAGCTGAATGTGTAAACTAGTGTTTAAAATCACTGGCAAATAAATTTACTAAATATATTTGAGGATTTAAATGTAAACCAGGATTCTAAATTTGCTCTTAATAATAGTTATGTTTGAGGGAAGTGAAGAAGAGAACTGTGCTGGATCCCAACTGAATGTGATTGAACTTTCTTTGGAAGACAATCTATGGCATATCAACACATATGTCATGAGATAAAGGACTGTTGAGAAGTTTGTTTTTCACTATTTTACACCATTCCAAACCCTCAAAAGGTTTTTTACTTATTATGTCACTAAAGTAGAACGTAGAACTCTGTTGGTTGTAGTAACCTAAACTTCCTAGTGATAATGTATTCTAATTATTCATCTTGTTTTACCATTTAAAACAAAATTGAAGCATGAATATCACATACTGAAAGTAGTTTGAGCATTAAGCCAAAGAGATAGTATTAATTAAAATAATACATAACTTTAGCAGTTATTTCTTTAATAGCTTACTAAGTCAGTTAGATATAGGCATGGCTTTTTAACATTAAGTTGCTTTCTCTGCCTGTGCTGAAATGGCAGGTTGTGGGAAATGCAAGTTTCTTTCAGCTTTTGAATCTAACTGTCCGGATAGAAGTGTTCTTTAACAAATTCCAGAATTATTCAAATACGGGTTTTTAAGGTTGACGTCCATGTTATTAATCATAAATATAAAATTTTTAAAATTCAAAATGAATTATTTATGTATGACATTATTTACTTTTCTGCATATCTAACACATATCTCATTACCCTGAGTTGGTCAAAGAACCCTAGACCCTGATTTTGCTATTACTCTTTGGACATATCCTGACTCCTTCAAAAGGAATTTCTCCTAGGCTGTGCTTTTTACCTTTACTTTCACTAGGCAACCTGTAGGGCCACTTTCTTGGAGAGTATAGCAGTCACAGGAATGGAAGCATGGAAATTTCTGCAAAAAGGAAGGACCCTGGAGAAATCTGGGGATTGGTTAATTTAAATGTATCTGATACACACATATATCCACATGTCACTTAATTTTTTAAAAAATATATATAAATCAGATACTACAAGGGAAAACTAGGAAAAATGTTCATTGGAGTGAAAAAAAGATGAAGTGGATTGCTTCTTACTTTGATTATGATTTGGCCCTCTTTTCTGAGTTTATTTTCAACTAATTTTACAACTTAAACTCTGCATGTTTAGCTAGGAACTAAGTGTCACAAATTCTTGACTTTGCCTCATTTCTTTTCTCCTTGATTCTCAGGGCAGTGAGTTCCTGCTTAGCTATCTTTTCCTCATCAACTAGACTGCCTTCAGGAGACAGGACAACCTCTGCTGTCTTTTCTCCCCAAGGCAACCCTTTTCTCAGCCTTTCTGCTGCCTTTTATAGAGAAGGCACATGGTGCCCTGCTGTCTATGCTATTTATAATTATTTTCTCCAGTGAAAATCTCAGAATGACTCAGCAGCCTTTTTTCAATGTTCAAACTATTTTGAACCAAAATAATATATACTTATCAAATACAGTTAAACTGTTCATCCCAGTAAGTTAAACAAATTCTAAGGACTCCACTTTCATAAGTTGGTTATAGGGAAATGTCATAAAGCAGGTATTAGCACTTTTCAAGTTTTCATGGGAGAAATTAAATTTTATGATTAGAATATATTTTCTAGCCTCATGAAAAAACAGTATTGATGTAATAAAATCCGTAATAGTTGATATATAAATAGAAACAATTGATGTATATAAAGATGCACCATTGCCTTCTTTTCTATATTTAATATCTTGGTTAGGTGCTGCTTCAAAGATCAAACCCAGGTTTTGTGTAATTCTAATCTTGCGTTTAGGTGTGTAGAATTATTAATTGCATATGATGCTAATATTAATCATGCTGCTGATGGAGGACAGACGCCTCTACACCTGGCCTGTAAAAATGGAAATAAAGAATGTATTAAACTCTTGTTGGAAGCTGGAACCGATCGAAGTATAAAAGCCGCAGTGAGTACCAGTCTGGGTTATTTTTTTTTCTGTATATATAATTTGTACTATATCTGTAAACTCTACAACTAGAAAAACACATGAAAATAGAGGTTGCTTTATTTTGTTTTGCTTGTAGGATTTGGAAAGTGTCTGACCCTTGTTTGAGTCTCTTGCCTGTTAATTAAATGCCTTGTTCATTAGCCTAACCTGTTCTTTAACCTCTGAGCTTCAGGTTCATCTGTCAAACAGAAAAACAGATACCTATGCTTTGATTACTTTTAGCCTAGGGCAGACAAGATGTAACTTTTTATTCATTCAACAAATAATGGTCTCAGATCCCAGGTTTTCTTAAGTAAAAGAGAACCAATAGTTAATAACATAAGCAGAGATACAGACATTTTTATTGACTCTTGTTGCTAGAACTTCTTTTTTTAACTCTTCCTATTTTTTGAAAATCTGAGAAAACAGTTAAGTTTTATGTTTTCATGTTATATATATCACTTTGGAAATCTGTGGTGTTACATATATTCAGTATAAAATTCTATAGTGAAAAATAAGTGAATTTTATGTCTCCAGGCTGAATGAAAAATAGGTAGTACAGCATAAAAATTAGTCACGCCTTAAGTTAGAGAACAAAGAAATCCATGCACTCCAGCTAGTTGCTGATGAGCTGAACAAAACGTTTAGAAGTATAGATGTTCAAAACAGTGTAATTGGGAACAATTAATTATGTCTTGTGCCTTATAATAAGAAAGTTTCAAAAGCGAATGGAAGATAGAAATTTTTTTTTTTTTCTTTTCAGAAATGGTTGCATGGCCTTTCTAATATAAATTGGGAAAGGTCAAAACACTTACACTTTTTGGTAGTAGACTACTTGTGTAGTGTACTGTTACACTACTGAAGTAAAGGTATCTACAGCCCAGTGAAGAACACGCCTGAATGGAGCTGACTGAAGTGCCATAGTCTTGTCTTAGCCAAGTGGACTTGATTTACTTGATTGGAGCTCCATTGTCTTGTCTTAGCCAAGCCAATTGTATTGTTATGAGATACCAACCCAGAGAAAAAGCTACATCATAAAGGGACAGCTTTTGCAAATGATCAGATGACTTAGCCTAAATTTAGATTGTTTTTATTGTCTATTTCTCTCTGTCTTCCACTCTATTATTTTTTTTAAAGTGTGTTGTAGCTTACTGAAATATACTTAGTATAGCAGTGTGAAATACTACATGAAAAAAGTATGTTAAGGGGATATTAAAGGTAGAAAAATAAAGCCAAAATACAAATCACTAAAATAAGGCCTGGCTCTTTTATGAAAAAATTTTTAAAAACTGCTGAAGATGGGTGCCTGAGTAGAAGGCAGACCCATCTCTATATAAAGATGAAAGACTATAGATAGAACCTAGATATTTCCAAGAATAATGCTGGTCAAACTTTCATGTATCAGAATCTCCTGGAGGGCTTAAGTCAGATTGGTAGACACCATCCCCAGAGTTTCTGCTTCAGTAGATTTGAGATGAGGCTTAAAAATTCACATTTCTATCAAGTTCCCAGGTAATACTGATGCTGCTGGTCTGAAGACCACATCTGAGAACGATTGCCCTAAAAAGGACTTGTATTAATACCAATACTCTAGCAACCAGCTAAGTGCGTAATAAGGCTCCAAAGTAATATATTCTAGAAAACAGACCCAACAATTTTAGTTGAAACATTTTCTAAGCTTGTAATGATCAGTATCCCCCTGCAGTCACAAAACACTCAATAGGGGCCCATAAATATCCACTGAAATTATTTGGCTTTGTTTCTCTTTCATGTCTACCTTTTCCCTATTATCTAGGGTCTTTTCTTCTGGAATGGTTCACATAAAATTTTAAGATCACAGAGTTAGGTCAGTGCCTTGTAAGTAAAACTGGCTTGTAACTATATTCTTTCAGTACTCTACTAATAACATTATTCTTGCATACACATTTTTAAAATCCCTTTAAGCTAAAATTCATTCTCCTTCATAGTATTAAATTGAGATTTTGATTGACCATACATAATGCCCAGTTATGCCCTGGACAGTACCGGCTCACCCCAAATGGTTAACTGTAGGTGGAAGTGATTACAAAATAGCAAACATGAGTCATAACAGTTGGAAATACTGTTAACTGACAGAGGTCAGAGAACTTTACCCAGCTCATCAGTGGTGATGTTCAGGATTGGAATGCCTGCTTTTCCCAGCTCAGTGGTCCATACCCAAGAACATTTAGAAGTGAACTTTCAGTAACATCCTTGACATTAATGTTGTCATCAACCTCTTTCCCCATGGTCATTTTATTTTCAGGATGGCTGGACACCAGTTCACACAGCTGTGGACACTGGTAATGTGGACAGCCTCAAGCTTCTTATGTACCACAGAGTACCAGCTCATGGAAACTCTTTCAGTGAGGAGGAGTCCGAGTCAGGTGTCTTTGGCTTGGATGGAGGAGAAGAGAGTCCTGAAGGCAAATCCAAGCCTGTTGTTACTGCAGACCTCATTAACCACGCCAACAGAGAAGGCTGGACTGCTGCCCACATTGCTGCTTCCAAAGGTTTTAAGGTGCGTCTGGTAGCAGCTGGCCTCATCATGCAGCTGTAATTTGATGAGCGGCAAAGTTGTCTGCTACAGATTAAGTGTACTTAAATTGAATAATTGGAGACTGAGTAGTACACTTGCAGATGTTACTTACCAATACAGATCGACATTATTCCTATGCAGCGGTTACTTATGGTCAAGGGTATGAGAGACTTTTAATAAAAATCACTTATTTGTAGTTTGTTAATAAATATGAGGGTAATTTCAAACATTTTATGTTGTTTACGATAGGAGCAAATCAGTGGTGTTGATTTAGTCCATTGGGTTGCTTTCTTCAGGACCAATGCCACACTGCTAGAGGCAGGGCCAGGATTCACACTCGTGCTGCAGAGCTCATTCTCTTGCCCTGTACCCTCAGCTGCCAAACTTATACCTACGTGTGCTGCCTTACCGATATGTAAGAGGGAGCTCTAGATGCTCAGATAGAGTGCGGAAAGATTCTGAATATTAAAGAAATAGGGTAACATAGTAGTCAGTTCTCATGTTCTGATGTCATTCACTTGAGCATTAATATGTGTTAGCGATATTAGGAAGTTCCTGGTGCAAGGCACTTTGTGTGCTAACATTTGCAAGGATCATTTCTGCCATTAAGTAGCTCCTAGTTCAATGGCAAGTGTGCAGGATACACAGCAAATGTAGGATAAGAAAAGCACAAGAAAATGAGCACAAGAAAAATAGAAATGCAGTTGGAACAGTATAAAAATGCAGCAATTAAGGGGAAAAAAAAAGAGAACACACATATTTCAAAGGGCAGAGCTCCAGGAATGTTAGGCTCAGGCATGGCTCATTCTGAAGAGGTGGAAATTATTTTGAGCTTTGCAGGGAGGGTTAAATTCATCATCACCACTGAGAAAGGAGAGTGGTTCAGGTGACAGGAGCAGTAAAGACAAACACATGGAAGTAGACAGGTGGATAACAGATCCCTGTTAATCATGGAAAGTAGTGAGAAGTACGACCTGACTGGGAGTTTCACAGCAGGGCCCGGGGCCTTCAATGACATATCAAGGCATTTGGTGTTCATTTACTAGTCAAAGTGAAACCATTGAAAGGTTTTGTACGAAGGAACAAAATAATGAAATCAATAGTTTAAATAGATTCATTTAGCAACAACATCGAGAAGATTTGGGATTATGAAGAAATTGGTATCAGGAAGAGATACTACAAGAGAAAGACAATGAGAGCAGTGGAAATAATGAGAAACGTTAGAAACGCCAAGGAATGAACAGGAATTAGATGTGGGAAATGAGGGAGCTGAATAAAAAGATAATAGTGACATTCCCAGAAAGAACAAAGAAAAGACATCATTTTGATCAAGAAGACTGAATGCGGTTTTAGACATGCTGAATGTCAGTGCTACGATTTGTTCATCCAGTTGGAGATAGCTAAGGATGTGTATTTAGAGCTCCTGGTTGGGTAACTTCCTGTTATTGTGACCTTAGCAGAAGATACTCATTTTGGACTTTGGGTTTTTACAAAATGAGAAAAGGGCGTAATTCAGTTCAATCTGGAGGTATTGTTTGTTAGTAGTTTTGTTTCTCCCACTTTACCCTTTGACAAAAAAGATATAAAAATTCTGGGAACTTGATTTGTATGCATGATTTGAATGAAATGCAATAACATTTGACATGAAAGTTTTTAGGAGACGGGAAGGAAGATAGGAAATATGAATGGTTTAAACTTGAATATGCACAGTTAATCAAGGACTGTGAATCTCTTTTGGTGTTGTAGAGGTGCATGGAAAGGGTAGTTTGCAGCCTGCTTCTACCCCTTTAAAAGAAAATCTCTGAATGTAATATGAGATGTTAATGATAGGAGTGTGTTATACCTGCACTCAGCCTAGAGGCAAAAAAAAGAAAGAAAGAAAAAGAAAACCGGAACGCCCTTTTTCTAGGATGTTCAGCTACTGAACCTCTCAGGCTAGACAGAGAGGAACCCACTCCCCAGGGTGAGTTACACTTCAGTGTAGGGCGATTGTGATGCTGCTTAGCTCCTTAATTATGAAATGTTTATTAGTTCTGGTGTTTTTATGATCAAAGATGGCATTGCCATTGATTTCCACACCTCTGGCATTTTGTCCAAGGGAAATGTGACCTCTTTCTCTGATAGACCATGACTTTACTATATTCTTTTACCTTAAGAAGTGCAAGATGAATTTTGGAGAAGGAAAGAGATTTTTTTAAAGTGGGCATGACTGACAACATTCACACATGGCTAGACTATTAATATCTCTTTTAAGCCCTGGAGTGGATATTTAATCTTCTAGTCTAACCTCTTTATTTTATGATTAAGACATTTAAACCCCAGAGGGTTTAGTAGATAAAAGTTGGGAATGAAGCCCAGATTGCCTGAGTCCATTAGCCTTTTCACTATACCTTACTTCCTTCTCTCCTAGTTAAAGATATTGCAAAGTATATCATTTACCTAATATTTATATTCTGGCTGAGATAGTTCTTCAGAAAGGTAATCCATTTGTAACTAAGTTATTAAGGCCTTATTTCTGAAAAAAAAAAAAAATACAGCTCTGAGTTAGTTATTGTATTGGTAAAAAGATTCTACGTTGACCACAAGTAGAGCTTAAAAATAGATTTTTTTTCTTTACTCTGGCATACATTTATCTAATCTACACAGGATAGTAGTGTCATTGCTACCCAAAAAGATGACTTAAGTTTTCACATGGTTTTCACTAGAGAATTACGGAATTTCAGAGCTTGGAGGGACAGAACGTAACTCAGTGGTCCCCGACCTTTTTGTCAGCAGAGACCAGTTTCGTGGAAGGCAGTTTTTCCATGGATGGGGCTGGGGTGGGGTGGGAATGGTTTCAGGATGAAACTGTTCTACCTCATAAGGAGCACACAACCTAGACCCCTTGCGTGTACGGTTACAATAGGGTTCACACTCCTATGAGAGTCTAATGCCACCTCTGATCTGACGGGAGGTGGAGCTCAGGCGGGAATGCTTTGCCCCTCCCCTTACCTCCAGGCCTGCTGTGCAGCCTGGTTCCTGACAGGCCACAGAATGATACTGGTCTGTGTGACCCGGGGTTTGGGGACTCCTGACATAGTTCATCTAGTCAATTTCCCTTGTGTTGTAGATAAAGAAATTAAGTATTTGTCTACAACAAATGGAAAATGGGTAACTAATTCCTCAAGCCCAATTCATTGAAGATCAAATTCCCAAATCTGTGCTTTTTAGATGTTAACCCTTGGTCTTTTTTCCCAATGGTTAAGAAATTTGTGGAGACCACCATTAAGAGTCATCGGAAAACCTCTTTCTGCAGCTGGCCTGACTATCCAGAGAGGCTGCTGAACTAAGGATAAGCCTTTGTTTCCATCACTTCATGTGAATAGATAGATGAGTTTCTTAACGAAACTTCTTCCGGTTCTATCATGAAACCATTGGCATGTTAGTTTCCTGCAACAGAATCAAATTAAGGAGATTGTCTGGATTTGAGCATCTCTGTTATTGAAGCTTATATACCCAGAGATTGTTCCCACTGAGGGGACTGCATGAATTTTTGACTACAGGAGGAGGTTATACTTTTTGCTTACATGTTGCTGAAGCCAGTAGCTTCCTGTCACTTCTGTTCTTGCTCAGTCTCCCTGGGTGTTTTAACAAGTTGATGATTTAGTGCGAACTTTTTACTCCCTGGACTTCCAGAACATTGCCCTTTTCTCGCTTCCCCTCCGACTTTGCTGACCAGGCTATTTGTTTTTCTGTGTGTGTGTGTGTGTGTGTGTGTGTGTGTGAACTCTAAGCAACTACCAAACTTTATTCTCAGCTGCCGACTATTTCTAAGAGCTTGTCCACTCTTCTCAGCTTTAACTCTGACTCCTGCAGTAACTAGTCCCAAACCTGTATCTTCATGTCTGCCTTTTTACTTATCCTCCAGATATTTATCTCCAGCATCCTAGAGGTTATCTCTGGGCAGACCCACTGTCCTCTGATCAGGTGGTAGCCCTTTTGTTACCCTTTTTAGGTCATTTTTGTGTGTTAGGATTGCAGTCTGCCTGCTGCATTATTAGCTTTTAGCCGTAGGAGAGTCAGACGTTTGCACTGACACTGTGGTAGCCACCTCAGTCCTCCAAGAGGTCTACGTGAGGTATGTGCAAAGGTCCGCATAATTTGGATTCCTTCTTCCTAGGTATTGGATGCAACAAGAACAAGATAATAGGAGTCACTAATGTTATTCATTGTCCCGTGGAATTGGGTAACTAGTTTAGAAAAGAAAAAATTAGATAAGGTGCCTATAAAGGCACAGAGTCATTGGAACTAGATTTTAATCATGACAAGTAGAAATCTAGTATTTGAACTGTGTTGTAATGCCTTTGATTATCTCTAACTATTTCCTTTTAATTTTTAGAAAAATTATTTTGGAAAATGCCTTTTTGTACTCATTCCCTGTAACGTTCAGTGAAGAGTACTGAATCCTTTCTTCTTTGGGCAGCAGTGACTGGCAGAACCCCAAAGGGAATGTCAACTTGGCTTACCAGGGTCGTGCTCCACCTATTCCAAGACCTGGGCCTTCCAGTGTTTCCCACCAACAGCTTTCATGGACCTGGGTTTTGAGCCTTTTTCTTGCCTCACTCTGAACTTTCTCACTTGAGTGATCTTGTTGATCCCCAGAATATAATCTATAAGGATTCTAAAATCTCCTTTTACTCCTTAACATGTTCCACTTTAAACAGTTATAGGGTGACTCTGTTGGGGACCACATTCCCCTTTGCTTCCACTCCTTCGAGCACATTCTTGGGCCCAGATGTTTATGCTTCTTAGCCAATCTGCTGCAATTCTTGCTTCTCTCTTAATCCACCTGACATTTGTTTACTTGCTCCATCTTCCTAACTTAAAGAACTCAATGATCAACACAACTCTAGATTTACTCTTTTACGAATAAATTTTGAATACCTTGCCCCCTCCACAGTCTTATGGGCACTGTTCTGAGGGAGCCCTCATCTGCTGTCTGGTCACATTCAGGGTACTGCCACGGTCCCATCATGTTCGGTCTCTCCACTTCCCTTACATTGCTGTGAGAGGGGCCTTTCTAACAAGTGAACACGGTGACATAATGACCTGCTTCATGTCTTCCCAAGTGTCATTTCTGGCAGGATGCCTATCATGACAGTCAGGTCTCTTCCTGATCTGGCCTTGGTCTGCTCCCCCCAGCAGTCTTCTGTCTCCTTCCCTAGTGCATGCTAGGCTTTGACCACATGTGACCTGCCAATGTGCAAACATCCTGTGCTCTCTCCCCTCCCTGCCTTTGTATCTGCTACTCCCATTACCTCAAATGGCCTCTTCTCCTGTCCTGACCCCTCTCTGCCTGGAAAACATTTCAGCTTAAGTCTTGGCTTCTTGGAGTTAGGTGTTCCCAGGATACCTCTCCACACTTTGCTTAGAGAGCATGTACTTTATTGTAATTGTTTGCATGCCTCTCTCCTTCTCCACCTCCTCTGAATAATTACTTTTTAATCCTTATATATACTGTGTCCAGCAGAGTCTGTGGCCCAAAAGTGCCAAGTGTTTGCTGAATCAGTAAGAGAATAGACTAGTTCATTTTTCTTAACTGGTCTCCTTCCTGTCACTCTCTTTCTTTCCAATGTAATTTTCCAGTACAACAACTGGTTTTCAGAACAGAGCTGAACACGGCACGTTCCTTCCCAAACACATCCCCATGCCCACAGAAAAGCATGCAAACTGCATAACGCTCAGTCCTTCACAGCTGACAGCAGCCAGCTTCATCTGTGCCATGCACACCTAAGTCTGCCTTCTTACTCGTCATCATTTTTCACATTAACAGCTTCCATCTCCCCAGCCCTGTAAAGCAGCAGGTACACCCCAAGGTTGTTCTCAGCACTTGAGCGGGGTTATAAACTGTTTTCACTTTCTTTTCCTCTGCTCAATCTCAAACTCTTGGCTCCCTGCTCTGACTTTGATTTTTATCTCAGTTCTCTGGACTTTAGGTTTCTGAATTTCCTGGGTGCTGGTACCTTGCTTCGCAGCTCTGTTTAAAGGAGCCTGGCAGTTCCATCACCCCTCAGCCTCTCCTCTTTCCTTGGTTTATAATAATGGATCCCTCTGTTTCAGTGGGACCCATGGGTACCCAGCATAAAGATGCCATTCTCCAGTCCCCATTGCAGGGAACTGTGGCCAAATACTTGAGTTCTGGCAAGTGGAATGCAAATGCACATGAAAGCTGAGGCCTAAGCTACTACTTTAAAAGTCTCTGTAATAGCAGATGTCTCTATATCGTAATTAATAGGAATTTAACTTAAACTCATCCATCTAGATCCCTCTCTTCTTATAACTTGGATAGGATATCCTGCCCAGTTTAGGGCCTTTGGAAATCTATTTCCAGAATCAGGAACTGGTATCACAGCATTTGTCCACTTCACACAATCCCATCCAACAAGGAGAGAGTGTAGACACTTCTCTCCCTCTTTGCCTCCTCCTGCTTCTCCATAAAGTAAAACTGTACTCGTTGCTTCACCAGCCTCTTTTCTGAGTGTATCAGGACACTATGCGTTCCTCCCTGAGACATGGAAATGCTCTATCTTATTCACCTCCATCAGGACCCTCAGCCCTCATAATAGCCCCTGGCCCAAAGGGGCTTTGTGCCTTACTTATAAAGTTGTGAGGACTAAATGAACATTGAATACTTGCGAAGTGTGGAATGTGCCTAGAACTTAGTATTCACTCAAGTCGTCGTTGTAGCTTTTGTTAAGTGTCAGTGGGGCCAAAGTTTTCACTTTCTTTGAGTTCCCCATGCAGCCAGCATAGCACTGCAGAATTTACACTTGTAGTCGTGTTTGGCTATGCAGTACCGTCGTGGAGACTGACGTGCTTCCTTAAAGACAAAGTCACTGCTTTACGTTCTGGCCCACTGACCTATCTGAATGTAATAGAAATAACCTATTTTGAAGGTCAGAAGTAAAAGATGATCACTTCAGGAGTGTTGCAAACTTATGTTGCAACTTTTATCGTTTCTGTTTGTAATTTGAATTAACACTTAAATTGTCTTGAGATCAGTGACATTTGTTGATGTGTTATAGTACCTCACCAGTTAATTGGATATTTGGACTGTTTTCTAGTTGATGATGATGTTGATCATAATAATAATAGCTGCTAATAAATATTGAGAGTTTAGTATAGGCTAAGAGTGTAAGAACTTTGCATCTTTCATTGAAGTCACATTAACAACCTTACGAGATGATAGATATTTGCAATACAGATAGGGAAATGGAAGCAGGAGAATGTTAAATGATTCCGCAGCAGTGGTAGATAAAGTCATTTTGATGGACAGGATTACAATCCAGGTCTGCTCTGGCTCTTACCTACGTTTACTGCAAGTTCTAACTTGCAAAATAAACATATGATTTTCATCTCTTATCTTGAGGACTCACTAAGTTTAGTTCTCAGATTGCTTTCTATTTAAGTTTCTAATTAGAGCTCATTTCTAAATCAACACTAATTTACTTACTGATTTTGTCCAAATTAGTAATAACAAATTGGTATGAATTGACATGTATCTGTCTTTGTTTTCTGTTAATTTCTTAGCTTAGTGATTTCTTAAATCTGAACTGTCGACCTGTGAAAGCCAACTTCCAGACTTTTAAGATTTATTTTTTTTAGCGGCCGCATAATAATTGTACAGACTGCCAGATTTAAATGACAAGTTTTGGAGAGATCCCTTCGGCCTGAACAGGGGCAGGCAGTGAGAAACAGATGTCCTAGTTGCTTCCCTTTGCAAGCAGGCAGATTTTCTTTACTCAGGAAACCAAGACCCAGTTTCCCATTCTTCCACCATCCAAGAAAGTTCTCTCTGTCAGCTTTACCCTCATAGAAGCACTGGCTTCCTGTTAAAATTCCACTGGATTGGCGGTTTCTGCTTACTCCTCATTTTTCTTTCTGGCCCTTAGGGATTCCCTGTACTTTCTTGTGAACTCATTATTGCACTTAAAAGTATGTTTCAGGGCAACATAAAGCAATTGGAACTCATGTACACTCCTTGTGGAAGTGCAAATTGGTGTAGCCACTTTTGAAAGCTCTTTGCTGTGTGGACTAATGTAGATCATATGCATGCCCCGTGCACAGCAATCCAGCTCTACTATGTACCCAACATGTTCCCACCACAGGAAATGTACTAGAATGTTTATAGGAGAACAACAATGTCTGTCAATGAAAGAATGGTTAAGTAAATTGTGGTTTACCACAATGGAATATAATGGAATCCCACATAGTAATCATTTTTTAATGAAGATGAATTCTGACTACTCCCAACACATGGATGAATCTTAGAGACATTATGTTGAGTGAAAGAAGCCAAATTTAAAAGTGCACCTACATACAGTATGATTCCATTTATATAGAGTTCACAAATAGGTCAAACCAATCTCTAATATTAGAAATCAGATAGTAGTTGCCTCTGGGCAGGGGAGGGAGGAGTTAATTGTTGAGATGGAGTACAAAAGGGGCTTCCAAACTGCTCCTTCCACAAATGTGTTTGCTTTGTGTTAATGCTTCAAGTTATACACTTCTGTGTACTTTTCTATGTGGATATTATATTTTTCTTTCTTTTCTCTTTTTTTTTTTTTTTGAGACAGAGTCTTGTTCTGTCACCCAGGCTAGAATGCAGTGGCATGATCTTGGCTCAGTGCAACCTCCACCTCTTGGGTTCAAGCAATTCTCTCCTGCCTCAGGCTCTGGAATAGCTGGGACTACAGGCACCCACCACCATGTCTGGCTAATTTTTATATTTTTAGTAGAATGGGGTTTCACCATGGTGGCCAGGTCAGGCTGGTCTCAAACTGCTAACCTCAAGTGATCCCACCTGCCTTGGCCTCCCAAAGTGCCAGGATTACAGGCATGAGCTACTGCATCCAGCTGGATATTGTATTTCTTTTAAAAATATTTTACATTAGGAAGGAAAAAAGTATATTTTAAAAATGGTTAAAAGGGTATGTTACAGAAAGATTAGAAAAGGCTATTCAAGATGACTTGATTTAATATGTTGTTAGAACTGCAGGACAGCCCCATGCCTCTGAGTGGGAGTGTTTACATGTGCGTGTGCATGCATGTGTGTGTGTTTAGAGAAAGGATGGGCAGGGCATTGCTTGTTTTGGTTATTAGTTCCTTGTCATGCTTTCTGATCTATTCATTTTTCTGCTTAGCCTTGTGGGAAATCAGTAAACAAATCATCAAGTGGTAAACATTGATAGAGGAAAGTTCCTTGGTAAATATTCTGATATACTATCTTGTCATGTGATTATTTATTAGAAAATGTGTGTGTGTGTGTGTGTGTGTGTGTGTGTGTGTGTAGTCTCTTACTTTGCATTTGAAAAAATATGGAGGACTAAGACCTTTCAGTACATAGTTATATTTTTTGAATGGAAATTTCCTTAAGCAACACAGAAGAAGAAAAAGCTGAAAAGGAGAGGAAACGTAACTTTAATATCTATAGGGAATGTTTTTCTAAAATCTCAATAAACATGATATGCATATTTTTCAAATAAAATATGGCAAGGTAACATCTCAAATACGAATATGCTTATGAGGACTCTTAGAATTGTTAAAATTAGAACCCTGCACTTATATTACCAGGAAAGCAGTTTATAGTCTAGAAGACAGCAAAGTACATCCCATTATAGAAAAGTCTTTTTGCTTTATATTGCCAAATTACCATAAAAGGAGAATGTCTGCTGAAGTTAATTTTGTTCTTAATTTCAATCTGCAGATGAGTGATTAGTAAGCTATTTTTCTTTTCTTGAATCCTAAGAAGCAGTTCTGTGGAACAATGATATGATCGTATCATTTGCATTTAAATGAAGCACTCTTTGCTTTGCATTTCTAGACATTGTTCAGTTTAAGATTAATCTGTATGTTGGGGTTGATGGAATTGAAACAAGATTTATAGCTGTGAATTCTTGATTTGATTGTAATAGGCAACTGGCTTTTCCTTTGGGTTTTGCACTCAAGTTAATTCATTTGGATTTGGAGGTAATAGAGCCCTTGTCTTTACAGAACTGCCTAGAAATCTTGTGTAGGCATGAAGGGCTTGAGACGGAAAGGAGAGACAAGTGCAATCGGACTGTGCATGACGTTGCCACTGATGACTGCAAGCATTTGCTGGAGAATCTGAGTGAGTGATGTTCAGAGTTTATTGTTTATCTTTCCCCTACGCTACTGGGCCTGTGGTACAACTATTTACAGTTTTCACATCCCCTTTGTAACCTTTTTGAAGCCCTAGCTATGGCAAAAATACTTCACTGATTGTAAGTGTCATAATTAATTCTTTTTCCACGTAGAATGACTTTTTGCAGAACTAATTGCTATTCAAGTAATGCTGGCTACTCCTTCTATTTTACTAACCTAGGAGAGCAATCTAAGTACTTTTTGCGTTCTTCTTCTGACTTACATTGTCTTTCTAGACATTAGATTGGCAGGATATGAGAAATCTCAGCTGTGTACTCTGCATCAGCTGGTTGTATGAGCCAGGCAAGTTGATTGTCTCCCAGCACCTGGTTGCCTACTTTTCTATGAAGATAATTGATGATCTGTTGGGTTCCTTCCAGCTCTAAGAGTACATGCTCCTCAGCACATTTTGTAAATGCTCACTTGTGGGTTTACGAGTGTGGAGTATAGACCTTAGAAAACATTATGACCTCTTACATTAAGATTATCATCCAATCCATCCAGTCAGCCAACTACATCAGTAATTCAATTTTAGGATAAACAGGATTTAAAAAATTGACATAATGTTTTTATCTTTAGCCTAATACATACATTCATGTTCTTTTATTTTGTGAATAAAATTTTAGAATGGTAAAGAAACATATATGCAAACTGTGTAAGTATACTTTAATATAAAAAGATAAAAGAGAATCATAGAAATTCTCTTAAACCTGAGTGGGTTTCCTTTTTTTATTGACAAAAGTCTTCCCTTAAACTTATGAATTGCTGCTCATTATCTGAAACAGTGCCTTGTACAGGATTTCTCCAAAATAGTTCTCTTATTACAAGCTGATGCTAACCTCATAACAAACATGGAAAGCTTTCCGTTGGGCTAAAATTTTATTATGGAATTTAAATGCTATAATTTAATTGTATTCCACTTTTTGCTTTTAAACATTTAAAAAATAGAAGGAATAAATATATATAGCTATGGTATCTGAGATGTGAAAAATATGAAGCATATTTGCATGGCTGGGATAGGGTGTGATTAGAGCTAGGGAATTGGAAGGATGAGGCAGCACAGTTGATGTTATGGGCAGTTTCATGTGCATTTCAGTAGTTTTGACTTTATATGACAATCAAAGATAAGCCAATGAGATTCTTGATGGTGCATAATATAATACAAATGGCGTTTTGGAATTTTGTAGGCAGCTCTATGTGGGACAAATCAACCTATAGAGAGTCTGGAAACAGATCAAGCATCAAAAAGTTTTAATGATACGTCAGCAGTTGGACCAGGGTGAAGGAGAGGGATAGAAAATTCTAAAATTGAGGATGAAGGAGGACTTTATGAAATAAAAGACTGATATGGGAGACCTGAGTATAATTTCTGTTTCAGACATGATGGCAGGATTTGCACATGCATATCCCGTGGAAGACTGGACATTAGGTAGTGTGATTTAAGGGAAAGGACAGCTGAATCCCAGTACCATTTTTTGAGGTCTATGTAATGTCAGACAAGGTGCTTCAACTTTTCTTACCTCAGTTTCACCTGTTAATAGGGTTAATAATTATTCATATATCTGAGTGCAAAAGAGTGGATTGTTTCTTGAGGTCTTTCTAAGATTTGCAATTCTGACAATCTGAGAGAAGTAGCAAAGACAGGATATGCATTTTGATTGTGATTACTTCCATAAGGCTGATGATAAAAGCTATGAATGCAAATGAACTATAGGAAGTTATTTGACATATTCTGTCAAATATTTCAAAGAATATGAATATGTCAAGCACAGAGATGCATAATTATTTTCATTTCTTTAACAAATTATTCCTTGCCTAAGCACATAGCTAGAAGCACTCCTGCACATGTGTACCAGGAGACACATGAAGATGTGTGTTGCAGCATTGCATGTAGTACTAGAAAACTGAAAGTATTCTAGAGGAAATCTATTAGGGAATAGATAAATAGAATAAACTGTAGAAAATCCATATTTTGTACCAAATAGCACTTAAAAATAAATTTTATCTAGGCCGGGCGCGGTGGCTCACGCCTGTAATCCCAGCACTTTGGGAGGCCGAGGCGGGTGGATCACGAGGTCAAGAGATCGAGACCATCCTGGCCAACATGGTGAAACCCCGTCTCTACTAAAAATACAAAAAAATTAGCTGGGCATGGTGGCGCGTGCCTGTAGTCCCAGCTACTCGGGAGGCTGAGGCAGGAGAATTGCTTGAACCTGGGCGGCGGAGGTTACAGTGAGCCGAGGTGGCGCCACTGCACTCCAGCCTGGCGCCTGGTGACGGAGTGAGTCTCTGTCTCAAAAAATAAACAAACAAATAAAAATAAATAAATTTTATCTATATAAGTCACCATAAATACATTAAAAAATGGTGAGTGAAAAAGTCAGTTATAAAAGGACACATAATATAAAACCATCTGTGTAAAAGTTTAAAAATACAACCCCAAGCCTATATTTGTTATAAGTACCACTAAATGAGGCAAAGTGTAAAAATATGCAAAGGGGAGGTAAGAGCTTCCCCATGGAAGACTGAAGTGAAAATTGAAGGGCTGAGCCAAGAAAGAGTGGAAAATAGAGCCGTTCCAGGTGAACCAGCAGCATATCTGGAGGCACTGAAGGGGATGTGCTTTGGAATCTCTAGAGGTATTCAGCTATATCTGCAGTGCCAGGGAGAAGAGGGAGACGAGGGAGATGGAAAGTCAAATCATAAATGGCCTTGTATTCCTTTTGACTCAGTCCTCCATGTAAGTTTTGATGCAATCCTGTGGACGTGAATGAACAATTGAATAATTATAAGTGAGGAAGTAAGAGGTAGGTAATGTGGAAATAATTATCTTGATACACAGAGTACCAGAGATGGGGAGCATGACTATTACCTAGTAAAAGGGAAGGAAGCCTGAACAAGCCAGGGAGGAACAGGGCTGGAGGACAGGGTCACATTTTAAGTCACAGGTGTGCTATGAGACATGAATGATGTATAGGGTGAGGGCAAAAGGGAACTGAAGGCCAAGCCCAGAAAAACCCCATTCTTAGGTCAGAACAGATAAAAAATTACTCTAAAAGAAGTTTGGGAAATAGGAAGGAAGAGTCAAAAAAACAATGGTGTATTGTCAGGCATGGTGGCTTACGCCTGTAATCCCAGCATTTGGGGAGGCTGAGGCAGGAGGTTTGCTTGAGCCCAGGAGTTCAGGATCAGTCTGGGCAACATGGCAAAAGTCCATCTCTTCAAAAATTATGAAAAATTAGCCAGCCATGGTGGTGTGTGCCTGTAGTCCCCACTATTCTCTACTCTGGGGGAGCTGAGGCAGGAGGATTACCTGAGCAAGGGAGGTCAAGGCTGCAGTGAGCCAAAATGGCACCACTGCCTTCCAGCCTGGGTGACAGAGTAAGACCCTGTCTTGGAAAAAAAGAAAAAGAAAAAACAATGGTGTAATTGGACTCAAGTTAGGAGACCTTTCCAACAGGAAGAAGTGATTTAACAGTATCACATTCCCTAGACTGTAAGAGTTAAAAGGAGAGTC
>PVKV010010220.1:24632-76940 GCA_004027835.1 Alouatta palliata | reverse complement strand
CCGATCTTTGACAAACCTGACAAAAACAAGCAATGGGGAAAGGAGTCCCTGTTTAATAAATGGTGTTGGGAAAACTGGCTAGCCATGTGCAGAAAGCAGAAACTGGACCCCTTCCTGACACCTTACACTAAAATTAACTCCAGATGGATTAAAGACTTAAACATAAGACCTAACACCATAAAAACCCTAGAAGAAAACCGAGGCAAAACCATTCAGGACATAAGCATAGGCAAGGACTTCATGACTAAAACACCAAAAGCATTGGCAACAAAAGCCAAAATAGACAAATGGGATATGATTAAACTCCAGAGCTTCTGTATGGCAAAAGAAACAATCATAAGAGTGATCCAGCAACCAACAGAATGGGAAAATTTTTTTGCAATCCACCCATCTGACAAAGGGCTAATATCCAGAATGTACAAAGAACTAAAACAGATTTATAAGAAAAAAACAAACAAGTCCATTCAAAAGTGAGTGAAGGATATGAACAGACACTTTACAAAAGAAGACATACATGAGGCCAACAAACATATGAAAAAATGCTCATCATCACTGGTCATTAGAGAAATGCAAATCAAAACTACATTGAGATACCATCTCACACCAGTTAGAATGGCGATCATTAAAAAATCTGGAGACAACAGATGCTGGAGAGGATGTGGAGAAATAGGAACACTTTTACCCTGTTGGTGGGAGTGTAAATTAGTTCAACTATTGTGGAAGACAGTGTGGCGATTCCTCAAGGACCTAGAAATAGAAATTCCATTTGATCCAGCAATCCCATTACTGGATATATATCCAAAGGATTATAAATTGTTCTACTATAAGGACACATGCACACGAATGTTCATGGCAGCACAGTTCACAATAGCAAAGACCTGGAACCAACCCAAATGCCCATTGATGACAGACTGGACAGGGAAAATGTGGCACATATACACTATGGAATATTATGCAGCCATCAAAAACAATAAGTTCGTGTCCTTTGTAGGGACATGGATGAACCTGGAAACCATCATTCTCAGCAAACTGACGCAAGAACAGAAAATCAAACACCACATATTCTCACTCATAGGTGGGTGTTGAACGATGAGAACACATGGACACAGGGAGGGGAGCATCACACACCGGGGTCTGTCGGGGGGAAATAGGGGAGGTACAGCAGGGGGTGGGGAGTTGGGGAGAGATAGCATGGGGAGAAATGCCAGATGTAAGTGATGGGGAGGAAGGCAGCAAATCACACTGCCATGTGTGTACCTATGCAACAATCTTGCATGTTCTTCACATGTACCCCAAAACCTAAAATGCAATAACAAAAAAAAAAGGTACAATAAGGAAACAGGGGCAGAGAATCATCCAAGTTCAGCAGGGCCCCAAACAGGCTCCACTCTCCTGCCTCTAAAATGAAAGAAGACTGGGCGCGGTGGCTCAAGACTGTAATCCCAGCATTTTGAGAGGCCTAAGTGGGTGGATCACTTGAGGTCAGGAGTTCGAGACCAGCCTGGCCAACATGGTGAAATCCCATCTCTACCAAAAATATAAAAAATTAACCAGGTGTGGTGGTGCACGCCTGTAGTCCCAGCTACTTGGGAGGCTGAGGCAAAAAAAAAAAAAAAAAAAAAAAAAAAAAAAAAAAAAAACGCTTGAAGTCAGGAGGTGGAGGTTGCAGTAAACCAAGATAGTACCACTGCTCTCCAGGCTGAGCAACAGAGTGAGACTCCATCTCAAAAATAAGATAAAATGAAAGAAGAAGAAGAAGGAGCAGGGAGAAGGGGAAGGGGAAAGAAAGAGAGGAAGAGAAGGAGGAGGAGGGGAAAAAGGAGCAAAAGTCTCTATTTCTTAAGTAAATTGCAGGGAATCATTCTGTAGAGTTCTTCATTATTTTCCCCTTATAATAAATCTTATTCATTTTTCTTCTCTCTTTTTCTTCCACCCTGTCTCTGTACCACTTCACTCTTTAGGCAGAAAAACTCTGCCTTCAGGGCTAACAGTCACCATGTCCTCTGCTTTGGCTCTGAAAAAAATTATGCTGTAGCCTATTAATAAATATGTCTCCCTTTTTGGATTAAATTATTACTCATAGCATACAGAACAAATAGACTTGTTTGAGCTTTGGCAAATAGTATCTTTCTTAAGATGTTCAAGTGACAAGATCATATCTGAAAGATGAAAACAATTAGATGAAATGAAAGGCTGCAATAAATTACTGCATTAGAAGACAGATTTCTTTTTTATTTTGAGACCTCTGACAAAGTATCAAGAGTAGATAAAATGCATTCCTTTAGAAGAAAGATAAGGTTTCAGAAAATTCCACCTTGAGGCTGGGTGTAGTGGCTCATGCCTATAATCCTAGCACTTTGGGAGGCCAAGGTGGGTGGATCACTTGAGGTCAGGAGTTCGAAACCAGCCTGGCCAACATGGTGAAACCTTGTTATACTAAAAATACAAAAAATTAGCCAGGCATGGTGGTGAACGCCTATAATCCCAGCTACTTGGGAGGCTGAGGAAGGAGAATCACTTGAACCCAGGAGACAGAGGTTGCAGTGAACCGAGATCATACCACTACACTCCAGCCTGGACGATAGAGTGAGACTCTGTCTTAAAAACAATAAAGAAATGTAAGAAAAAAATAAGAAAATTCTGCCTTGAATCTAATTAACGAATTACCATGTGCTGGAATGAAGAAAGAAAGGACCCTCTATATTAAGAATTTTTCTCTGAAGTTGTTAGCAGCCATTTGTCACATTGCTTCATATCTGAAATTTTGGATTATGCATTTTACCATTATTTGATACTTTCATGTCCTCCCCTCTGCAAGCATTCTCCCTCCCCTGCTTACCCAGCTTTAATCCCTCAATTTAGCAAATCAGTTACACTTTGATCAACTCCTTGTATTCCCGTCCTGCTATACTCAAAGAAAATTTCCACACCCTCGCCTAGACCTACAGTCTGCCAACTTAGTCCCTGTATTCCAATTCCCAAAAGTCCTTAATTGCAGATTTGAGCCACAGTAAGTTCATGGTCTTCAGCCTCTGCTACACCTGAGTGCTTTTTTCAATGCTTTTACTTATTCTTGGCTAGCTACAGTGTTGGTAGCCTACTATCCCCCCAAAGATGTCCACATCCTAATCCTTGAAATCTGTGAGCACAGTCTCTTACATGGAAAAAGATATTTTGCAGCTGTGACAAAATTAAAAACCTGGAGATTGGAAGATTATCCTGAGTTATCCCATAGACTGGTGTAATTGCAAGGGTTCTTCTAAGAGGGAGGCAGGAGAAGGAGAGGCAATGGTGGAAGCAGGGGTCAGAGACAGAGACACTGGGAGATGCTACACTACTGGTTTAGAAGATGAAGGCTGGAGCCATGAGCCAACAAATGTGAGTGGCCTCTGGAAGCTGGAAAAGGTTAGAAAACAGATTCTCCCCTAGAAAACAGATTTTCTGACACCTTACCTTTCTTCTAAAGGAATGTTCTCAGAAGGAACACAGCCCTGCTGACACCTTGATTTTAGCCAAGTAAGACCCATTTTGGACGACTCATCTCCAGAATAAATTCATGTTAAGCAACCTGCTAAATTTCTTATAATTTGTTATAGTAGCAGTCAGAAACCAGTACAGTTACTAGTCCCATTTTCCCAGGAAACAGACTAACATAGTGCTTCTCTCCTCACCAGTTCCAGCGTGTAATGCACTTCTTGGATTATCCCACCTATTTCACACACATACACATACATACCGATAAACCAGATATTCCTTCATCAGTTTGTCACAGATCCAGCCCCTACCTTTGCCACTTACGCACACAAAACACATCTGTTCCTTTCCTTGACTTTCATAAATAACCACTACTTGGTTTCATTGATTTTTCTCTATAATTTCTGTTTTCGATTTTATTATTTCTGCTCTTTACCAACTGTTTTCATGTTTTTGCTTTAGAATTCATTTCCTTTTAATTTCTGAAATTCTTAAAGCAAAAACATAGATGATTGGTTTGAGACCTTTCTTCTTTTCAACTATAAGCACTTTTGTGCTATTAATTTTCCTCTAAGCACTGCTTTAGCTGTATCCCACAAAAGTTGATATGTTGTGCATTCATTTTCATTTAATTCAAAATATTTCTATGATTCCCTATGATTTCCTTTTTGGCCATGGTTATTTAAATGCTTCTTGTTTAATATCAGATATTTCAGGTTTTTCCAGATAATTTCTGCTATTAATTTCTAGTTTAATTCCATTATAAGAGAAACTCTTCCTTTCCATACTGTTTTGTGTCTCTGCCAATAAATGTGTTCATGCTTCACTCATTCTTAAAAGGACAACCATTCTTTGAGCCTATTTTACCACAGCTACCATTCCCTAACTTCTACTTCCTCCACTTCTCTTTTTTTCTTCCTCTCCCTCCCCTTCCTCTTCTTCCTCTTCTTCTTTCTTCTGTCTTGAAGTGTCTCATTCTGTCACCCAGGCTGGAGTAAGGTGGCACAATCATAGCTCACTGAGACCTTGAACTCTTGTGTTCAAGTGATACTTTCACCTCACTCTCCCAAGTAGCTGGAATACAGGCACCAGCCACCATTCCTAGCTCCTCCTTCTTAAGCTTCTCAGAGGAATAGTTTACAGTTGCTGGCTCCCCTTTCTTCCTTCTGACTTATTTCTGAACCACACAGTGCTCCTTTGGTTTCTTCCTGCTTTCCCAAGCCAGGATCTCTGGACTTCAGTTGGTTCCATAAACACCTATAGCCTCCTAAGAATTGTTATTTTTGTTTAAAAATAGCCAGAGTCCATTTATTTGCTTCTAACCAAGAATTTTGACTGATGTAGGTTATAAACAGCAAAATCCTCTCCCAATTTCACCATCTCATCACCATAGCAACCACATCCTTTGATACATAGCAGCAGATGCAGAGACATGGTATTAAACAGGCAAGTGAGAAGAATATTTCAAGGAGGAGGAGGAGGTCATCCGTTGGGTCACATACTGGTGAGAGGTCGAGTAAGGGGAGGGCTAAAAATGGCCATTTTGTTTGGTAATGTGGGAGCCAACAGTAGGATAGCTATAAAAGTCATCATACAAATGGGGATCATTTTGAGAGAGAAAGGAATCACAATTAATTAAACCAGAGCCACGGACCATAAGCTGAGATCGTGACAGGCAAGCTGAGACATGCAGTCTTCTGTTTTCTATGAAACACTTCAGCCTTTCCAAGATGGTTTCAGAAAAGTGGGAGCTTGTGTGGATCAAGGGGAGAATGCAAAGTAAGAAAAGAGACAACACTTTTGAGGAGTTAGAGAATAAAAGTGAGCAGAGAACTGGGACAGAATCTGAGGGAGGAATGTAAGATCTGGAAGTTTTATATCTTCTGGCTGTGTGCTGTGGCTCACACCTGTAATCCTAGCACTTTGGGAGGCCAGGGCAGGCAGATCACCTGAGGTCAGAAGTTCAAGACCAGCCTGGCCAACACGGTGAAACCCCATCTCTACAAAAATACAAAAATTAGCCAGGTGTGGTGGCGCATGCCTGTAATCCCAGCTATTTGGGAGGCTGAGACAGGAGAATCGCTTGAACTGGAAGGTGGAGGTTGCAGTGAGCCAAGATCACACTGCTGCACTCCAGCCTGGGCAACAGAGCAAGACCCTGTCTCTGAAAAAAGAAAATAAATAAATTTTATATCTTTTTAAGATAGGAGATACAGTATCCTATATCTTTTTGATGAGAATAATGCAATAGACAAGGATAATGGCAGGAAGAAATTTCCTGAGAAGTGGAGATGGAGGGAGGCAGTGGAGAGAGGGGCTGGCCGCAGGCAGGAGCAGGAATACCTTGTGCACTTGCAGAAGAGAGGTGCCTTTGGGGGGTTCAATGTTGTCTCCTGTACAGATGTATTTAAGTCTTAAACCCTAGTACCTGTGAACGTGACCTTATTTGGAAATAGGGCCTTAGCGGATATATTAAGATGAGATCATACTCAATTAGGGTGGGCCTTAATCCAAGATGGCTAGTGTTTTTGTGAGGCCCTGTGAAGACACAGAGACCCAAGGAGGGGAAAGCTTCATGACAACAGAGGCAGAAGTCGGGTTACTGCCTCTACAAAGCAAGGGTGTTGGGGATGCCGGCAACAGCAGAGGCAGGAGCAGAGCCTCTCCCAGGGCCTTCCGAGAAAACACAGCCCTGCTTATGAGATGATTTTGGGTTTCCAGCCTCTGGAACCATGAGAAGATACATTTCTGTTATTAAAAGCCACCCAATTTGTGGTAGTTTATTATGGCAGGACTGGGAAACTCAGACAGCATTAAGAGCAAGGCTGGGACAGATGCTGAGAGACCTAGGAATGCTTCCCTGTGATGAAACAAGATCAAATGTCTGTACCTGTTACCTGTCACCCAGGGAAAACTGAAGCCAAATTATCCCAGATGGAGAAGATCGGCGCCCTGTTTAACATATCAACAAAGAAAAAGTGACAAAGGGTAGCAAGTGTCTCATGCGTGCAAAAGACCGTCACAGGTGAACTAGGTTGGACCAACACTCTCCTCGCTCCCCAGAAAAGCAAGCAGCCCAGGAAAGATGGTAATTATGCCAACAATCAGCTTCAACACTGACCGAAGGCTGGCATGCATACCTCTGAGCTCTTCCTGAAAGTAGCAGGTGACTTCTTTTCCTTCTCTCCTCTTGCATGTGTGCACACTGTCCTCTAGAACCAGGGTCCCCAACCCCTGGGCCATGGACCAGTACTGGCCCATGGCCTGTTAGGAACCGGGCCTCATAGCAGGAGGTGAACAGCAGGCTAGAGACCATTCCCGCCTGAGCTCCGCCTCCTGTCAGATCAGCAGCCGTATTAGATTCTCATAGGAGCTTGAATCCTATTGTGAATTGCACACAGGAGGGATCTAGGTTGTGCCTTCCATATGAGAATCTAATGCCCGCCACCCCACTCAATCCACCCCACCTCACCCTCAACACTGACCACCTGTTTCCTCGGGAAATTCTCTAATTCCTGATCCCTTACAGCTACTCTCTCCACGTTCTCCTCTCCCTCCCCCAACCCCCACTGCATTTCCGCTACACTCTGCTCTTGGCCCACGTGGCACCACTACCCCTGAGGCCCCTGAGCCATCTCACAGCTGTCATGGTTTTAATCCTTACAGTGTTGGCCTCTGAAAAGAGCTTACTGGCAACAGGAGGGAGGCTCAGAGTGGCCTGCCTTCTACTTTCCCCCCAGTAAGAAGAGCTTCTTGGCATCGGTTGTACTACAACTCTCTGCTTCTGCAAGGCTGGGCCAACGAAAGAAATTTCCTCCAGTGCACCTTTTCTGAGTAGATTTCTTGAGGATGTTCTTCAGCAGACATAAGTGAGAAACCGAGGAAGCAAAAACAGATGCTACCTACCACGTAGCGAAAGGAGGTCCACAGTGACAAAGAGAAACAGGTCCAGCTTGGAGCCAAAGTTAATGGGCTACAAGAAGCCTACAGCTGAAAGCAGAGGTGTCTTCATAGAGCAAATGGTGGTTCCGTGTCCAAGCGATGACACAAAGGGGAGCTGGAGAAGCCCGTCTTAAGGTGTTGCACAGGGTAGGGCCCTGGGGGAGGAGGAGGAGCTGAACCAGGAAGCTCAATGAGGAGGAGGAGCAAGGCAGGGAAATGTGACGCCATCAGGGTGGTATCTTGGTCAGCTCAAGCTGCTATAACTAAATTCCATAGACTGGGCAGCTTACAAACAACAGAAATGTATTTCTTACAGCTCTGGAGGCTAGGATTCCAAGATCAAGGCGCTGGCAGATTCATTGTCGGTTCAGGGCCCATTCCTGCTCACAGATGGCAACTTCTCACTGTGTCCTGACGTGGTGGAAGGGGAAAGGGGTCTCCATTGGGCCTCTTTTATGTTATTTATTTAGTTAGTTGTTTTTGAGGCAGAATCTCGCTGTGTTGCCCAGGCTGGAGTACAGTGGCTCAGTCTTGGCTCACTGCAACCTCTCCCTCCCAGGTTCAAACGATTCTGCTGCCTCAGCCCCTCAAGTAGCTGGGATTACAGGTGCACACCACTATGCTCGGCTAATTTTTTGTATTTTAGTAGAGATGGAATTTCAACATGTTGCCCAGGCTGGTTGCAAACTCCTGAGCTCAGGCAATCTGCCCACCTCAGCTTCCCAAAGAGATGGGATTACAGGCATGAGCCACTGCACCCAGCTTGGGCCCCTTTATTTAAGGGCACTAATTCCATTGACGAGGCCTCCACCCTTATGACTTAATCACTTCCCAAAGGCCCCACCTGCCAATACCCACACATCGTGGTTAGGTTTCAACATATCCATGCAGGGTGGGAAGTGGGACATTCAGTCCAGCAAGTGGGCAGATGAAGATGTCTGAGGTGATTTTAGACTGGAAGGCCACAGACCATGGCTAGGGTTTGTAAACCCCCAAGCACTTATTTTCTGGGATAGATGAAGCCCATTCAAAGATGAAGTCTACCTTGCAATGCTCCTCAGCCAGGCAGGCTCTGGATTGACCATCACATGGTACACTGTGGCTTCTGCCTCTGAGCCCCTGCAACCCTCTGTCAGCTCTGTGCACAAAGCCAGGGGTCCTTTACCAAAGCAGTGGACGCCAGCCAGTGAGGCGTCACCCATGCAGGTGTTGGTTTTCAATAAGATCCTTAACATGCCCTCCACACACCCAAGGAACACACTTTCCTAGGTCTTACTGAAGTTCTCTGATAATCCAATGAAGCTTCTAGCACAAGAAATGGAGCTGGGCTCCCGGGAGGCTCACCTTCTCCTGCTGGCCCAGCCTGAAGAGCGGGGCTGTATGTGGACTCACTGCATTCACTGCAAAGTAGTTCAGAGCTCAAAACTGTATGGGCCTGCATTTTATTAGCTCTGTAACCTTTGGCAAGTTACTTAAGTTGGAGTTACTTAAGCACTCTGCACTTCAGCTTCCTCATTTATAAAACGGGGTTACTGATACAGTAATGAGGATTAAATAAGTTAACATGTATATAAAACATGGCAGGACCTGTCATGGTAAGTACCAGAGAAATGTGAGCTGTTAGTATGACTACTGCTATTATTGTTGCTGCTTTATATGGCCAAAGAGTCACCACACCTCTCATCTGATTTGTGGCAGTTACAACACAGGGCTCCTGGTTTCTTTGTCCTCGATAACGTCAACCTTTAATTTTTGGGAAAGTGTCACAGACACTGAGACTCTGACATTCCTGCATCTCTCCGGGGGCTTAACGTTCTTTTTGCCGTTCTATGATGATGTCTGAACACTCCCGTCTGCACGATGCAGGAAGCCCCTTTTATCCCTCTCTTCACCCGTCTCGACTCCTGTACAATTATTTTTAAAATGTGAACTGCAAAACTACGTGCAACAATATGGATGAGTTTCTCAGACATGATGATAAACGAGAGAAGACAGACAGATGACTGCAAACGTTATGAATCCATTTATAGAGCTCAAAAACAGGCAAAACGAATTTGTGCTGTTAGTAGCTAGGATGGTGATTATACTTGGCAGGGATACAGGAGTGACTAGATTCCATCCTGAGGAAGGCTTTCTGGTGGCTGGAAATGTTTTATTTCTTGATCTCAGCCTTGAGAACATGAAATTATTCAATCAGTAAAAAACTCATTGAGCAGTACCTTCATTATAGGAGTACTTTTCTGCAGGTACATTATATTGCAACAATTTTTTAGAATGAAAATGACATTTGCATTAGTTTTCAACATTGAAGCATTAGTCTACTTCACCTGGAAATCTGGGTTGGAAGATCTGGCAATATCAAACCCGCAACCACACCAGGCAACAATGGGTGAGAGCTGAGTAGCCTAGACGCCCATCCCCACCCCACCCCAAACCGTCCATTCCACCCACCGCCCATCCCTACTGCTTCCCTGATGCTGAGGCTGGGGCTGGTGTCTGCCATCTGCCCTCACACGCACTTGATGGTGCTCTTACTCCCCACCACAATCCTGCAGGCATCTGAATTTTCAATCCCATGAAAGCTCCATTCCAGTGAATTCTGACCAGCCAACCAGTCGTGGGGCTTGGCCAGCACTTTGTAAGAGAAGTTCCAGAACCCTTTCTTTGCTGACAGCTGAAGCTCTGGACCCTTTTTTTTCTGTCTTGGTTCACTTCTATGTCCCTCCCCTACCTGTCCTGTCCTCACTCGCCCAGGCCATCTGAACTCCTTTTATGTTTGATGTCACACCCAGGGTCTGATGGGGCTCCCCTTAAGACTGCAAGGGTAGTCACTCCCTGGACTTTGACCCCAACTGCTCTGTGCAGGACCCCAGCAATCTACTTTGATGCCCCAGACCCTTCCCCAGGATGAGTCATGGACCAGCAATCAGGCCATGCTCAGGATTCCCGTGGCAGACATGACCTAGCTCCGTGTATTACTTCTCAGGCTTACGTCTCACAGGCTTTTAAATATCTCATAGTACATTTGTCCTGCTCCCGAGGTGGCCTCAGGGCCAAGCTGGAGTCAGATGGGAGGAGGGTTCCATGACTCCCAAGCCCCCAGTTTTGTCTTTCTAAGTGACCTGATTCAAGCTGTCAGCCCCGTCACATTCTCTCCTGCTCACAGACATTTTTGTCTAATTATTTCATGATATCGCTCTTCTGTGGGCAAGTCAGCTTTCCAATTGATCCTTGTTGCTTATAAAGTGCCTCATTAGCTATCACCGAAGCTCAGCTATCCATTCGGACAGCCATGGAAGCAGCCATTCTATGTGTGAGTGACGCAGGAACGTGCAGGGCTCTGCTGGGGTCACCCCCGTCAGAGATGTCCAGAAAGGCACGTGCAGCATGCAGTCAGGTGAGCAGTGCGGACATCTGTGCTTCGTAGTTCCCCCAGCCTGCTGTCATTTCAGCATCTTAAGTGAACCTCTGGCAGTGGCCAGATTACTGGATTCTGTGGGTGACATGCTGGGAAGCACAGCATCCCTGCTCAAAGCTCATGACAGTGAGCTGGCATTGCTCAGGTATCCAGGCTTGAAGAGCGTCCACCAACACACAGCCAACACTCTGTGTTCTCTAGAGTGCAGGGTGCTGAGGGTGATCTGAGGAGTCCTGGGGAAGCCCTTGTCCTCCCTCTCATTGTCCCCCAGCGCTGAACATCAGAACCAGTCATGAAAGAGTGTGGCAGGCTGTGGGTGCCTGGGTGTGGAGACTGGGGTACAGGCTCCAGGGTGTGGGTGCCATTGCCACCAGGCCAAGGAGAAAGAAATGAGAGGAGGGGGCTGGAAGGTGAGAATAGGGAGGAAGGGAGAAGGGGAAAAAGGATGAAAAAGGATAATCCAGCATGTCCTTTTTCATATTTGTAAAATAATGCATCCTTTGAGTAGCTCATCCGCGTGTTGATTCGCTTCATAATTCTCTTGTGGGTTCCTCAACCCACTGCAGCCATCCCTTAATCCAGCCAGGGGCTGCGTTTCAATTAACTCAAGGCACAGCTTCATATTCTATTCTGCCCTGGCCTTAATGTGACTAAGAATAAGCCTACTGAGGTGTGAAGAAGGTTAAATGAAGAAACGGGACATAAAGTTGGACTGTAATAAGAAGGAAAGATCC
Source organism: Alouatta palliata (assembly GCA_004027835.1). Lineage (NCBI taxonomy): Eukaryota > Metazoa > Chordata > Mammalia > Primates > Atelidae > Alouatta > Alouatta palliata. The sequence continues at coordinate 65,372 of PVKV010010220.1, read as the reverse complement.
ACCAGAGACTCAAAATGCTAATTACTCATCCGACGGATCTGCAGAGGGAGGTGTGCGGCCTTCCTGCTTCCTTTGAAGATCGTCTCCCTTCTGATCCTTCTGTTTATTCAGATAATATCCTGTAACAAAGAAGAGAGTATAGAATATTAAGAACATAATCCTAGGGTGGGGTAATCCTATAGGGGTTGGACTAGAGAGGAGTCCAAGTTTCCAACAAGGTCAGACACTGCATGAGAGGCACCTCGTCTCTCTCCCTAGGCGGCCCGGCCCCACGTCGGGGGATGTGATTCCGAAAGGCCGAGCTCCAGCCTTGCAGAAGAAAGCTCCAGCCTTTCTTCATGCCAACGGCTCTCCCTTTTCTCCAAGATTGTCCCAAGAAGGGAGTGTGTGTATGGTTTTCAGATGTCTGCTCTCAGCTGATAAGAAGTAGCTTTTATTCTATTGTCCGTCTTCCTGTCAAGAGCATAGAGGATCTGGTTGACACCATAACCTGAATCCCCAAGACTTCACCAGCCTGGTGGCAGAAATGCTAACCAATCAACCCTTGGTGCCGTGGTGACAAGGGCCTCCCCTCTCATGCCAACCCTCTGGCCCAGAATCTGAAACCCTCCTCCAACTTCCTCCAGTCACATCTGGAGCCCCTGGGAGGTCTCACCCATGGCCAGGATGATGCTTTCATTCCAGGGGTTCTCCTGAAAGCATCTGGCCCCTCTCTCTGTCCTCACTGCTGGTCTCCTGTGTGAGAACGCTGATCCCAGCCGGTGTTCAGCCTCCCGGGCACTCTCAAGATTCCTACACAATGCGTTCGTTCCCCTCAGGGTCACACTGCCAGGACTCGAGGGCTTCTTAAAGGAGTGGGGAGGTGTCAGGGTCCTGGTGGCCTCAAGCACACTCTGCCACACATCTTCTACCACCATGACCCGAGGCTTCAGGAAACAGCCCCTGCAGCCTAAGACCCCTTGGTCAAAGCTGATACCTGTATTTACTTTGCATGCGTAGACTTTTCCTGGAGGGAGACATTGGAAAAGAGCCACAGCGATTGTCGGGGGAGAACCTAGGACACCGAGGGCGAGCGGGAGGATCTTCTGTTCCCAGGGGTGGATTTCCTGTGAGGACTTAGGCTTAGGACCCTCAAAGCACAGCCCCTTTTGAGGCCGTGGGTTGGGTGATTGGTGTCCAGGCCATGTGCTCATACAAACACCTGTTTTGTCAGATTTGCCAAAGACACTTGTGTTCTTTTTCTTAAAGAGGATGCCTCAAATCGTATACACTTCTGGACCTGCACAACTTAGAACTGCCCTGCTTTTCACAAATACCCTTTTCACAAATACCATGTGCAGATAATACAGTTTTACTTTGTTTTAATTGCTCTGTTACAACCCGAAATGAGCAGGAAAGGACAGAAGAAACGGAAGAGAATTCATTTGTGGTTCAGCTGCTAGATTATGAAGAAGAAATACCAGAGTTTGCCAGGCATGGTGGCTCCCACCTGTCATCCCAGCACTGTGGGAGGCCGAGGTGGGCAGGTCACCTGAGGCCAGGAGTTCAGGACCAGCCTGGCCAACATGGTGAAACGCCATCTCTACTAAAATACAAAAATCAGCCAGGCGTGGTGGGGGGTGCCTGTAATTCCAGCTATTCAGGAGGCTGAGACAGGAGAATTGCTTGAATCCGGGAAGCAGAGAGCCGAGATCGTGCCACTGCACTCCAGCCTAGGCCATAAAGCAAGACTCAGGCTCAAAAATGAATGAATGATTGAATGAATGAATGAATGAATGAAAAAAATACCAGAGATTTAAAAGGTAGCATTCATTTTCCAGATCAGAACCTAAAATGAGATGGCCTACCCAAATCTCCCTGTGGTAGTGTCTGGCATAGAAAGAAAACAGGGGCTGCTTTTCTGTGTGGCACTACATCAAGTTCCACAAGAAAACGGAAATTAAAAACTGACAGTCCAGGGAGTCTTTCCTGACGTCCTTTAGCTCGTGTTCCACGTCTCGCGGGAAGCTCTGGCCCACAAATATGGAACCACAGCATGCTGACATGCAAAGCAAGCCGCCTGGAAAATGACTCAGATGCTCCCGCCGGCTGAGCACAGCCCACAGACACTGCAGTGCAGGCCCCAGGGTGCCGGACAATCGAAAGCCCAGCAGATGTTTGGGGACATTAAAAGGAACATAATTAGCCCCATCAATTTTCCTTTTACCAAGCCTTTCAAAAGCGATTTTCCCAAAAAGAGCAGTCGAGGTTTTCCATAAAAATGCTTCTTTGCAATTTTCATGCAAGTCAGGGTAGGCAGGCCGGCCCTTAGGGATGTCCAGTTTTTCTCAAGCAGTGAAAACAATATTAGGCTTGTGTTCTAGTCCCAGCTGCACTGCTAATCCACTGAATGGGTGGCTTTGGGCTTCCCACTTAACCCCTGAGTCTCAGTTTCCTCCTCACTAAAAGGGAAGAACAACTTCTTCCTCTTTTTTTTTGAGAAGCTTAAATGAAATAATGTCACTGAGAAAACTGCTAAAAGCAGAGTGCTATAAAAACACACAGTTATTTAATATTAAACTCTTTTTGTTTTGATGAGCTAATGGTGTTTGGAATTTAACCCAGAATTACCTGGGAGCTGAGAGCAAAGTTCCCTAGATAAATTCTCTCTCTCTGGGGAGATCATAATTCTCTTGTAAAGTCAGCACCTCTTGTGATATTGCCTCATTTCTATACATGCATCCACTCATCTTCTTTGTCTTCCAAACCCTTTGATTTGATTGAGGTGAGCCTTACACAGCCCGTGTTTCCCCTTTTTCTTGTGTCTTCTCTTTTTGGGAAAACTGCTTTTGAAAGGCTTGGTATTTATTTTTTTATTCATTCATTCATTCATATTTGAATACATCCATATTTGAAATATTCAGGGAAGAGAAACAAAAAGATACTAATGAAACCTAGCTCTCCCTCTTTTAAGTTCCCAGAGCCTGCAGTGCCTGACCCCATGTGGGCACCATTTCACTCTGTTGTTACCCACGTTTACGCCGCTGTTTTCTCCAAGGCTGAGCCACTCCAGCTGAGAGCAGCGTCTGACTTGTGGCCTACCACATGGTGGAGGCTCAATCAGTCTTTGCTGAGCAAATCCATGGTTCCAGCAAGTATGAAAAATTACATAGACTCCTATACTTTGTGTAACAGGTGAAAACCCCAAACAGGGAAAGAAAGACTCATTTGGTCTTTATTTTGGAGCGATATTTCCCCCCTAGTCTGCCCTCTTGGGGAACTTGGATTGTGATGCTTCTTGCCATGATGGCCACCTGGTTTGAACCCCTCACCATTCTCTGAAGACCTGGGTTCAAATCCCAGCTCAGTCCCTACCTAGCCCTATGGGCCAATTAATTTCCTATGTGTTCATTTTCTCAACTAAACTAGAGATAATGGAGCCTGCTTTCAAGGTTGCTAAGGGAATTCATTATGACACTGTGTGCTTAGCCCAAGGGCGCTTGGTAAATGGCCAACAAAATATAGATATCCTCATTGATTAATGCTCCCCAAAAAAGTCCTTTTAACACAAAATTTTGCCAAGATAGCAGACAGCATTGGTATGGCATGAAAGGTATTTATTAAACATCTCCTTAATTATAATAATATCCATGACAAACTATACTCCTTTTTTCTTTCTTTTTTTAGACAGGGTCTCCCTCTGTCACCCAGGCTGGAATGCAGTGTGACGATAGCTCACTGCAACCTTGACCTCCCAGACTCAAGCAATCCTACCATGTCAGCCTCTGGAGTAGCTGGGACTACAGGTGCACTACCATGCCTGGCTAATTTTTGTAGATTTTGTAGAGACAGGGTCTCACTACGGTGCCCAGACTGGTCTCAAACACCTGAGCTCAAGCGATCCACCTGCCTCGGCCTCCCAAAGGGCTGAGGTTACAGATGTGCACCATGGCGACTGGCCAAATGAGAAATCCTCCTGCCCTGTTTCTTTTCCTAGTTCCTCCTCCAGGCTGTATTAAGTCATGATATTCTTCTGTGACCCTGCCTAGCTTGCTCTCACGCCGTCAGTCAGTCTCTATCTCTCTCTGTTTCTCCTTTTTAGCTGCATGTAGTTCACAATTAAGTATAGCCCCTAAGTCTTCATCACATACATTCCTATAGCTCTGGATTCCTCAGCCCCTAAAGGCTGCTACATAGATCCACACAACATGGGAACTAAAGAAACTCATTCTCCTCTCATGAGGGTTTGGCAGGAGGTGAGCTCTGCGATGGAACAGAAGTACGGAGGTGGACGGCCCATTGTGTTTCTGTTTGTTTTACTGGGAAGAGATTTTCCAGGTAAAATGCCAGGTTTCTTAACGATGCTTTGATCAAGCATTCCCCATGGCAACAGCAGCCTGAGGTTTTTCCTTTAAAAGAGGAGTTAACATGTATTTTAAAATTGTGTTGCATTGCTGACCAGACAAGGATTAAAAAACAAATAGAGCTCAGTAGTAAGTGGAATTTGGGCTAAATCCGTAAGTCCCCATGCCTTGGTGTTTGCTGTTTACACATTGACTTACTATTTGCACAGTTCTCTGCTGTGCATTTGTAGACTCCAATCCATGCTGTACCACATGCATTTCTAAGACACAGGATTCCGCTCCTACATGCTTTCTGAAATATCTCTTTTTTTTTGAGATAGAGTCTTACTCTGTCACCAGGCTGGAGTGCAGTGGAGAGATCTTGGCTCACTGCAACCTCCGCCTCTTGGGTTCAAGCGATTTCCCTGCCTCGGCCTCCCAAGTAGCTGGGACTACGGGCATGCACCACCATGCCTGGCTAATTTTTTGTATTCTAGTAAAGACAGGGTTTTACCATGCTGGCCAGGATGGTCTCAATCTCCTAACCTTGTGATCTGCCCGCCTCGGCTTACCAAAGTGCTGGGATTACAGGCGTGAGCCACTGCACCTGGCCAATATCTCGTCTTTTTAAATACAAAACTAAAATCTAGATATAGTCACCATATGTGAAGGTTATCTGTGTCTACAGACATAGATTTATTTACCTATTATCAATATTAATGAAAACTATCCAGCAAAACCTAAGGTCTAGAATAGTCTCTTTTGGTTAAAGGGGCGATAATAACCAATGCAAAAAGCTTGTGTTTATAACCCGTGATTTCCGTGAAGGTTCTAAAGTCAGCTCCTACTGAAAAGACTCAGTTCAAATCAAAAGACAGACCAAGGGCTTGGATTTGCCCCATAATCAGAATGCCAGCGGCACTGGGCTGCTATTAACACTGGCCTGGGAGGCATCTGCTCAAATGGTCCCTCCAGCTCACTGGATTTGCATACAGTCACCAGGCTCCAGCCCCCATGAGTCTCCAAGGCAATCAATCCTAGAGAGCAAGAATCTTCCTCCTTATTAACAGCCCTGGCTGTAATTTACAGCTCTGTTTTGTATGCTGCCATTTCCAACACTGCTGTAAATTCTGCCACTAATCTTAGGCTCAGAAAAGTCTTATTACAACTTGCCACCACTGCACAAATGTCAGTGGAGCCTGCTTTTAATAAACAAAGAGGGACTGGCAGAGGACCAAGGAAGATAAATGGTCAACAGGGCAAAATTCATCTTGGATGCGTCTCTGTCTTCTATCTGAATGCTCCTCCTAACTCCTACTACACGAACCAGAAATTTTAGTTTGCCTTAATTCACTCTGTCCATAAAGAAAATATTAAATACGTTCATCTATACAAAAATGTGAGATGTAGGCCGGGTGTGGTGGCTCATGCCCATAATCCCAGCACTTTGTGAGGCTAAGGTGGGGGATAATTTGTGCTCAGGAGTTTGAGAGCAGCTTGGGCAGCATAGTGAGACCTCTCATCTCTAATAAAAAATAATAAAAAACAGAATTAGCCAAGTGTGGTGGTACATGCATGTAGTCCCAGCTACTTGAGAGGCTGAGGTGGGAGAAGTGCCAGAGCCTAGGAAGTTGAGGCTGTAGGGAGCCAAGATCTTGTCACTGCACTCAAGTCTGGGCAACAGAGTGAGACTCTATCTCAAAAAAAAAAAAAGTGAGACATAGTTCAGTAACCTGCCCAGGGGTGTGTGCATTTTCAAACCCAGAGTTTAGGGGTTAATTAAACTTAGTAATTTTCAACATATGTTTGCTGTCTATAAAACAAAAAGAGATTTCTATGAATAAAAGCTGGGAACAATGATGGGTTTAAAAGATCTTTATATAGTTGTTAAAAGATCTTTAGGTTTATAATACCTTTATGTTAGGACTTTTCAGAATCATGAACATGCTAATATGAATCATATATCTCCAAGGGACTCATAGAGTGTGTAGCCATTTCCAAACCTCTTTGGCCACAAATCCCTTTTCTGAAAGAATATTCTGAGAAGCAAGTTGTTCAGATAACTGGCTTGGGCAATACTGAACTAAGAGATACATTTCTAAAAGTAAAACTACACTGATAGGGAGACCCTAAAGGTAGAAACGCCTTCCTGGTCATCCATTTTGTGTGGAAAAAAATGTACCCCAAGTTGAGAGTAAACATCGACTCATGGGCAGTGGCAAATGGCTGAACTACGTGGTTAGGGGCCTGGAGGTGCAAGGTTGAAAGACTGAAGATTCATTTAGAAAAACTGGAAGACTGGAGACAGGAGGTCAGGGAGATTAGAAAGTGATGCCCACTAGAGAGCACCCACCTCAGCAGAGAGAAGGAAACACCACACAGAGAGAAGGACTCAGGCAGTAAATATCAGTCTCTGTCATTATCCACCCCAGTGCCGGCCCCACGGGTTTGTGGAAGGAATAGCTATGGTGGCAGCAATGGAGACTATGCATGGCTCAATAGCAAGAAACTCTTGTTCACTGAGGCCAGTCTAGCTGCTGCCATTACCAAATGTGTCTGCCAGCCACAGAAACCAATGACACAGGGATTTGTCTTGACTGAAATTGACATTTTTTTCTAGGTTTGAGTTTGCCTTTGTTTGAAAGGCCTCCCTCAACTATCTGAAGACTTCGACATGCTTGAGCCGTCTATACATGACACTGCATAGCATCGTGCTGAATCTAGGGACACAGATTAAAGCAAAGGAGAACACAGGACCATAGGATCCACTGATTCTACCACATACCACACCATCCAGGACCTCCTGGCCAGAGAGTGGCAGAATGAGCCACTTAAGGTGAAGTGAGCCTCCATCTTGGAGGTGATACCCTATGAAGACGGGACTCCATCTTCCAGAATGTAGTATCCACCCTTAAACAATAAGTATATATGACACTGCATCTCCGGAAGGTAGACAAATTTCAGGAGCCAGCAGGTAGAAGTAGGAGTGGCTCCCCTTACCAGCATTCTCAGTGACCCACTTAGGGGAGGGGAACATGCATTTCCCATCCTTGCAACTTGACATTCTGTGGGTCTAGAAGTCCTGGTTCTCAGAGGTAAAATGCTTCCATGAAGAGACACAGGAGTTCTGTTAAATCTTAAGCTCCATCATTTCCAGCACTTCATGCCAAGAATACAGCAGGCAAGGAGAAGGCTGTTATGAAGGCATTGGCCCTGATCTTCAGTAGGAGGTATGGTAGCTCTTGTGCAGTAGGTCCAGGGAAGAATGGCACCCAAGTAATTCACTGGGCAGGACTGTTGGTATTCCCCTGCCCAGATTTGGTGGCAGATGGACAAGTGCAGCATCTAAGAAGGGCACAGTGACCGAGGCTCAACCCAAGCCACACAGACAAGCAGAGGTGCTAGCCAAGGGCTGAGATACTTTAGAATGGGAGTAAAGGGGGAGCATGATGAGTACCAGTGGGGGCTTCAAGACTAGCAGCAGTAGAGACAGATTTCATTGTTCCTCTAACCTTTCTCTTCTAAGACTCTTCCAGAAATCAGAGCAACCAAAATCCTGGAGGAGCTGTTCTCACTTTGGGTAAAGTTCAATACAACAAGCATTTATTGAACACCTACTATATGCAAGACACTGCACTTAGTGGTCATGGGGAATGAAAGGACTTTGTTTGTTTGTTTGTTTTTGTGGTTGTTGTTGAGATAGAGTCTCACTCTGTTGCCCAGGCTGGAGTGATTTGGCACAATCCCGGCTCACTGAAACCATCTCCTGGGTTCAAGTGATTCTCTTCCCTCAGCCTCCTGAGTAGCTGGCATCACAGGTAATCACCACCACACCCAACTAATTTTTGTATTTTTAGTAGAGCCGGGGTTTTACCGTGTTGGCCAGGCTGGTCTCAAACTCCTGACCTCAAGTGATTCACCTGCCTTGGCTCCCCAAAGTGCTGGGATTACAGGCGTGAGCCACCATGCCTGGCTGAAGGGACTTTTTTCCCCAATTCAGCCACCACGTATTAAGCCTTTCACTGCTCTGGGCTAGGTTCTTGGGATTAAAAACAAGAATAAGAAGCATCCTGGCCTCATGAAGACAACAGTGTCACTGGGGAAGGAGCACTACACCAGGTAGCTTCTGCCCCACGCTAGAGTGCTAGAGTGGAAGAAAAAGAAAAGGTCAGCACTGATTTTTAGGAGGTTCAGGGTTTCACTCACAGTCAATAGAAGTGCGTCTTGCTTTTGCCCAGTTTACCCAGCAGCAGAGATCTGGGTTGACTCCCAATATGCAGCACAATCTCGTCAGAAACTCTTATTAACTGAACAGAAAGTGCTTGAGGCCCACACATGGCCACAGAGGAGCCTCAAGCACACTCAGCCATTCCTGAGAACGGAGCCTGAAAGTCTACAGGGACTGTCTTGAGCAAAAGGGAACACAACTCCACGAGCTGTGATGAGCCTCCAGTGAGGAAGCAGAGCAAGGCACAAGGGGACCCTCAAGACCCAGTTCCCAGCAGCCTCCACTCCCTGCACCGTCTTCACAGCTCAGGGCCTCAGTGACCAGTGAGGAAAATTTAGTGGAGGACAGAGCTGAAGAGCAGGCAGCGTGGAGATGCGTGATCCTGAAGCTACAGTCGCAGCCTGGAACCCAGGAAGCCTTTCTAACCCACCAGGTAACAAAGGCGACGCCCCTTCTGACAATGGGATCTAGAAAAGCCAAAGAAGCAAACAGAGCTTAACAAACAAGCAGCCGTGGATGTAGAGGCACCACCCACAGAATGCTGTCCCTTTTATTCCATGGTTTCCTCTTGGAACTCCTGTTGTCCCCTCTGCAGAGGGACTGGAGCCAGGATGGCGCGGATGTGGAGTGGCAGCAAGGAAGGCTTCCAAAGGCGACATCTACTCCTCAGGCCCTCAGTAACCCAGACAGGCCCTTCTGTTCCCCAGTGAGCAGGAGCTCAAGCATCCAGAACTGGACTGTACAGACCCCAGTTTATGGAAGAGTTATTTATTTTGAAGTAACAGGCACGGTGCATTAGTTTCATGCAGCTGCCACAACAAATCCTCACATACTCAGTGGTTTCCAATGACAGAAATGCATTTCCTCCCAGCTCTAGAGGCCCGAGGTCCAGAAAAAGTGTCAGCAGGGCTGCCGCTCTGTGAAGGCTCTAGGGGAGGAGCCATCCTTGCCTCTTCCAGCTTCTGGTAGCTGCGGTCCTCCCTTGGCTTGTCACTGCATCACTCTAATCCTCACCTGGCCTTCCCCTCTGTGCTATCTTCTCCATACAAGACACCTGTCCTTGGATTTAGGGCCCATCAAGATGACCTCATCTCAAGACCTTTAACTTAATTACACCTGCAAAGAGCCTTTATCCAAATAAGATTCCGTTCACAGGTACTAGGAGATAGGACTAGATGTATCTTTTGCTCACTCTCATTCAACCCGTAACACGTAGGAAGCTCACAGTGCACGTTAGGCTTACTGGGAAGCCCTGCAGAAGGGTCAGACTTTTTAAAAAACGACTGAGCATATGAACCCCCCCTGCAACCACTTTCTTCTCTCATCGCCTCCTCCTTTTCTCTTCCCCTTCCTCTTTCTCATTCTTCCTTCTATGCAGTCCAGCTTTCTCTATCTCCCTAGGAAAAGAGCCAACACCCTTCTCTGAAGCCCACCTACCTACAGTTCAAGCTTCTTGCAGAGACTTATTCATGCCTCTGAATCCCAGTTTAAAGTTTCTGGGGGAGAGAAACTGCTAGCCCAGCTTGGATCAGGGTCCAACCCCAATCCACAGAGTTGTGACACAGAGTCAGGACGGATGGTGTCGGTGCTCTCACCAGGTGTGGAGCATAATTGCTGGCATAAACTTTCCCTTCTTCCTGGGAATAAGGCCCCAGTTCTCCACTGTGCACATAAAGACTCTTTCCAAGGCTCCCTTGAGGTCAGATGTGGCCTCATGAGTAAATTCTAGCTACAAGATGAGAACAGAAGTGTTACATGGCAGCTTCCAAAAAATATTCTTAAAAGACAGCAGGAACATGCCTTTTGCTTACTCTTACCCCTTGTTCTGTCATGCAGCATAAAACATAGATGTACTGAAAGTCTAACCACCACTTACAATTTTTTTTTATTAGAGATGGGATCTTGCTCTATCACCCAGTCTGGAGTGCAGTGGTATGATCACAGCTCACTGCAACCTCCACATTCTTGGTTCAAGGGATCCTCCCCCATCAGTTTCCCAAGTAGCTGGAATTACAGGCATGTGCCACCCTGCTCACCTAAGTTTTTAGAAGAGACAAGATCTTGCTGTGTTGTCCAGGCTGATCTTGAACTTCTGGGCTTAAGCAATCCTCCCACGTCAGCCTCCCAAAGTGCTGGGATTACAGGCATGAGCCACCGCACCTGGCCTAACTTTCATTTTCAACCATGAAGATGAAACCTCCATCCCAGAGGTGGCAGAGCAAAGTGTTGAAAGGTGTCTGCATCTCTTAAAACCCCATGGAGCCTCTGGGCTAGGGCTGGACTTCCAACCTCTGAATTTCCTTTACATGAGACAGTAAATTTCTCTCTTCTTTCAGACCTCTTCTATTTGAATTTCTCTGTTATAAACAGCCAAATTTAATCTTAGCTAATATAAAGGCCAACCTTTTGGGGGCATAATTCACACACACACACACGCACACACACACACACACACACACACCCCCCAGGAGGGCACCATGGCCTAGGTCACCTTTCCAGAATGGTTTTTTGCGATGCACAAGGGCAGATCTCTATGTCCCCAGAAATCTGATGTGTCCTGCGTTGTTCATCACCAGCCTCTCCAGGGTCATCAGGCAAGGGAGGCTCTCCAGGTCCAAGACCACCCATGCTGATCTCTACAAGGCCAGGTGTTATCCCAGGAAAGAGGTGCCTCATTTCTCCACCAAAGGACAAATGGTGCCAGTGTTCCCCTCAGGCGTGGGGCATAACTGCTGGCTACCCACCCCCAATGCCTTCTCTCCCTTGTTCCTTGGAATAAGGCCCTGGTTCTCCACTGTGTCCATAAAGACTACCTTTCCAAGGCTCCCTTGAAGTCAGGTGTGGCCTCACAACTAAATTCTGGCTTGCAAGATGAGTAAAGAAGTGTTACATGGCAGTGTTACATGGAAGCTGGCCCTCATGGGTACTTGCTATGAGAAAGCTGGTATGTTTCTTGGAGCTTCTGTAAAGCACTCAGTGTGGGGCAGCTGAAATCAAAAAGCCCTGCTGTCCTGGGGAACCAGCAGCCAGATGGGTGGGTGGGATTATATGGACTGATGAAGATAACAGCAGAGCAGGAAGGATGGGGCTGGGACCAGTAAAGACCACAGAGGAATCAGGTGTGAATGTCAGGCCATGGTCAGAGCATGGAACAGACCCAATGGGTTTGAAATATGCCCTTAATTCTTCCTTTTTATTGAAACACATGGTCAATAAGTGTGTGCCAATGAGTGTTATTGAAGGTTCATCCTTGACAATACGTGAACCTTCATAACCCTCACTAGCGGCAGCACTGGGACACTGGCCACCAATTCCAAAGGCTCAACCATGCCTGGTACAAGGGCAGCTTTCCTGCCAAGGCTGCCCAATAAGCAGGGATTATCCCCTTCCCCAGGGACCAGCAACAGGGCAGAATGATGTGTGCAGCCCAAGCACTCCAGGCATTGTAGGATCATGGACCCCAGTGAGCAAGTGCCAGTGCTGGGACAGAGTGCGGGGTGAAGACTACAAAGGACATCACCTCTGCGTCAAGCACAGGCTCTCATGCACACAGGACCCAAAACATGCCCCCCGGTTCTGACCACCTGGAATTCCTCCAGAGCTACTCACCGATGACCCCCGGGAGCCCTTCTCCAGTCTCTCTACTTTAAAATCCTACCTCCCACACCAGCACCTCCCATCCACCTCCCTTACTTTATTTTTGTTTCTGCCTCCACTCCTGTCTGACATCGTTTATGCTGCCTGCTTTGGAGACTAGCCCAGCTGTGGTGGGAGAGCTTGGCTGGATCACCTCAATGCACTTACTGTTTCATTTATTACCTGTCTCCCCATCAAGCTCCATTAGGACAAACGCTTTCCTCTCTCCCATTCTCTGCTGTATCTGCAAGGCTTAAAACAGCGCCTGGCACCGGTAGGTGTCCAATAAATACTTGTTAAATGAGTGAATGAATGTTCTGGACCTGCCAGTCAGTAGAGGTGTCCACTGGGCCCAGGTCCAGATAGCAAAGTGATCTGATGCTTTGGATGTGAATGTTGCACAGATATCAAACAAGGGCCTGATTTCTACCAGACAAATCTGGGGACAAATCCAGTGGTGGGAATGGGCAGAGCTGGCCCTCATTGGTAACTGCCGTGAGAAGGCTGGTATGTTTCTTGGAGCTTCTGTAAAGCACTCAGTATGGCACAGCTGGAGTCAAGGAGCCCTGCTGTCCTGGGGAACCAGCAGGTGGGTAGGTGAGTGGGATTACAGGGGCTCCTGAAGATAACAGCAGAGCAGGGAGGATGGGTCTGGTACCACTAAGGACCACAGATAAAGCAGGTATGAAGCACACACACCCTCCTTGTTCCCTTCCCTTCACTGTTAAACTGATTCACCAGCCAGGCCAGGATGCCTGCCATAAGATTTGACCCAGTTCTTTTGGAGGGGCCAAGCTGGGTCATGAAAAAATTGCTTGTGTAGGGCAGAATCATCCTGGACTGGTCCCGCCACTCAAATGCCAAGGCTCAAAACTCGAGACCAGTGACTGAGATCCACTCTCAGGAGGCAGCCCAGGGCATCCTCTGAGCTCCCCATTATGCCCAGAGGAGTAAAGGCTATAGCACATCAGAGCCAGCCTCACCAGCGGGCAGCCTATGCAGGTTCTCAGGAACCCCTGCTCAGAGGGACCAGTGCTTGGTTTAATTCTCCGCTGTTGTCATTTTGACAGTTTTAATAATTTTTTAGCAAAAGCCTCTGCATCTTCATTGCGCACTAGGACATGCCAATGATGTAGCCAGTCCTGCATACACGAATCCGGTTCTCCCAGGATTGCTGCAATATTGCTCAAAGATAGCACATGTGAGGCTGACTCCCCGTTTTATTACTTTCAATCATTGGTCATACAAAGATGCTTCTTGCTTGGAATTATCTAGTACCAGGAGACCCATGTGGCCAGAAAACTAAATAGGTTATACAAGTCAGACAGACGACATTACTATCGTGTAAGATCGTCCCCTACTCTGTGCCAGGCACTGCAGTCAACTCACCTTCGGATCTTCCTACCACCCTTGAAAGGCTGATATTGTCTTCCTCTGGTAGATGAACAGGGCTGGAGCCTCACCACCTAATGGTGCCTGGAATATATTAGGAGATCATTAAGTACTTGTGGAATATTCAAACGTTATTTGCAAGGTTTATTTGCCTTTTGCATTGATTGAAGATTTTGAGACAAGATATAGATGACCTACACAATACTGGGCATGAAATGCTTGAACGTCAACTATTCATTCAACAAACATTTATTGGGCCCCTTCGTATGCCAGGACCATGCTAGGTGCTGGGGCACCCTAACAGACCCACTGCTGCAGCTCATGAGCAGTGCTGGCTGGCATTCCATAGGGTGCATGATGGTCCATGTCGAAGAAGGACTCATTTTCAGTTGGGACCTCCAATAGAGAAACTCTTCCTCTTTCTAAAGGGAGTGAACAGACTGAACGACCCCTTCATCACCACAGACCAGGAGTGTGCACTGGGGGTGCACGAAACACAGACACCCCAACACAGCCTACTCAGATGAAAAGAGGAGTTATTTTGAAGTCAAGCAGGTGGCCCACATTTTTCCAGGGCAGACCAGAGGTAGCCAAATCCTCTACACACTCTACTGATTTCCACTGAAAGTGAACTTTCAGCTATTGCATTCGCCAATGCTAAGAATTACTCCCAAATAGCCATTTTTAGAACATTTTTGGGCCGGGCACGGTGGCTCATGCCTATAATCCTGCACTTTGGGAGGCCGAGGCAGGCGGATCACAAGGTCAGAAGATCAAGACCATCCAGCCAACATGGTGAAGCCCCGTCTCTTTAAAAAAAAAAAAAAAAAAAAAAAAAAAACTTCTTTAAAGTGCCGTATTTTTAGCAAAATATCTACAGGATAAGAACCATGGAAGACACAGGGAGAAAATCAATAGAAATTGGCAGAAGTGAAAACCAGATGGCTCACCGCTCAGATGATTCCCTTTGCCACACGGGACAAGAGCTATCCCCACCTCTCCCTGCAGAAGAAATGGCACCCAGTGAACAGCAGTAGTCCTCCTGGTTGTTGCACATGATTGTACTCACATGACCAGAGTGCGGTTCTTAACTCAGGGCAGTGTATTATCAACACAATCCTTTGTCATTTTCATGCTGCCTCTATTTGGTTCCCTGGATGCAGAAACTTTTAAGTGACAATCATTCAAGACTAGCTCCAAGAGACTAGCAAATTAATTCCCTCAAAGAATTCTTTCCGGCTGGGCATGATAGCTCATGCCTGTAATCTCAGCACTTCGGGAAGCTGAGGCAGACGGATCACAAGGTCCAAAGACTGAGACCATTCTGGCCAACACGGTGAAATCCTTTCTCTACTAAAAATACAAAAATTAGCTGGGCATGGTGGCATGGGACTGTAATCCCAGCTACTCAGGAGGCTGAAGCAGGAGAATCGCTTGAACCAGGAAGACGGAGGTTGCAGTGAACCGAGATCACACCACTGCACTCCAGTCTGGAGACAGAGTGAGACTATGTCTCAAAAAAAAAAAAAAAGAAAAGAATTATTTCCTAGGCCAGGTGCAGTGGCTCATACCTATAACCTCAGCACTTTGGGAGGCCAAGCCAGGTAGATCACTTGAGGCCAAGAATTCAAGACCAGCCTGGCCAATACAGTCAAACTTTATCTGTACTGAAAATACAACAAAATTAGCTGAGTGTGGTGGTGCATGCCTGTAATCCCGGCTAATCGGGAGGCTGAAACATGAGAACTACTTGAACTCGGGAGGTGGAGGTTGCAGTGAGCAGAAATGGAGTAAGACTGTCTCAAAAAAAAAAAAAAAAAAGAATTCTGTCCTTATACAGACATATTTCAGACTCAGTGTCATTGTTATTTACTATATTCCTTTCCTACAGATCAGTTGTCTCATCTCTGCCTACTTAGTAATTAGGATGTGTATCCATTATCTCTTGCTGTGAAACAAATGACCCTAAACTTAGCAGCTTAAAACAACAATAAACATCTATCATATCACAAGTGTCTGTGGGTCAGGAAATTGTGAGTGAATTGGCTGGTGGTTCTGGCTTAGGATCACTCACACAGTTGCAGTCAAGCTGTCAGCCAGGGCTACCATCAGCTGAAGGCTTGATTGGGGCTGGGGGATTCACTTCCAGGATGATTCACTCACAAGACCAGCAAGTTGATGCTGACTGTCGGCAAGAGACCTCAGTTCCTCAGAATTCGTCTCTACAAGGGCATGCTGCTCCTTATAAAGTGAACACTTTCATAGGAAATGCACAAACTTCAATTGTACAAAAGATTAGAAATATAATTTAATAAAATTGGTTAAAATAAACATTTTGCAAATCATAGAATTTGTTCTTCAATATAAAAGCTGGTCAAAATTCAGTCAGAGCCACAGAGAGTTGTGATTATAGGTGATGATATACGGCAGTTAATTCAGACAGAGCACACAGCAAAATGAAAAATAAGAAAATCTGTTTACAAAACAGAATCAAGTCATTGTGGTGCATCCGTTTCATTCATTTGATATGAATTCTGCACTGACCTCATTCATAGTACTGTTCTGGGCACTGGATAGACAAGGAGGGATAAAAGGGCAAAAACTCTGTCTCATATCACTGGTGATGGCATATTCTGCCTGAGTGAGGATCTAAAGAAATTATGCATGTATTCAAGAAGCCCTTTTCATGTGAACTTCTTGTGCCACATGGCAAATATTGTCTCATTATCAGCAAGTTATGACAGACAATCCATAGGAAGATTCTCAGGCAGAGAAAATAAGTCAATGACTTCCAGGTGAATGCATTCCAACTCATGTGTTTCACTGCTTGGCTATGCTGCTGGCTTTGAGGATACCCTTCCAGCTCTGGAAGATCCATGGACTCTTACATCTTGGATGGGTTTCCCTAGATGTAGAATCAGAAATGTTTAAGAGCAAGTACTGTATTCAGAAGGTGACACCAGGAAACACAGGTGCAGGAGGGAGAAGTGAGACAGGCATGAGCAAGAAGCCAGTAAAGGGTTTGTTACCAAATAAGTTTCCATTGTGGCCACTGTAGGTTAATGTTCTGGGGAATTCTCAGAGCCAGGGGAATCATGGCAACAGCTTGTCCCATGAATGAGTTGAAGGCTCAGAACATTTACCCACTAGCTTCCCTCATTCAGGGCTGCTGGGGTGGAGTGAAGGCTCAGACATTTACCCACTAGCTTCCCTCACTCAGGGCTGCTGGGGTGCAGTGAAGATTTCCCTGGCATTTCTAGCATATCCAGCATGTGGGCAGAGTGGACAGAGAGATGTAGATGGTAGCATTTGAAAGTCCACAGACTACATGGAAATGTAGGAGCCAGAAGAATGTAGGACCTAGAAGGATGGGGCAGGGAGGGTGATGGACAACCATCTGCTTTAACACTTGTGTGAATTCATCTCAGCTGCAACCACTCAGTATTCATTCCCCAATACATTCACTGAGAACCTAGTAGGTGGCAGGCCTATTCCAGACACGGTTTCTTGTCTAGAGCTGGCAAGCAAGACTTTCAGTGTTCAAAGTCAAGACTCTCTCTTTCTTTAGAGGCTGGGCTGTGTTAAATTTTCAACGTGCATAGTATAAGTCAAGGGGGTGTTCCTCCATCCTAGCCTGGCCTCACAGCCCTGGCTGTTTGGTCTGTAGTATCTTCACTCCCCATCCTCTGAGATGCTACAGGCGAGCTCCCCTGTGACCTCTCTAGCCTTCTCCCCTCCTGAGGCTCAAGTCACTCAAGGCTTCTCTATTTAAGGTTGAAGGGACACAGGAGTTATGAGAGAGAAAATGAATAAAAGAGCTTCATTTCGTTGCTCTCAATGGCAATCAGTGTTAAGTATCATCTCCCAAACACTTTTGGGAGAACCTCAAATCTTCGCCTCACCAACTGGGTCCTCCAAGCACCTCTCTGCCCACCCATCCTTCAGTTCCCCTCTACTCAATGGGACACCCTACATTGCTCCTGTTCCTGCAAATGGTGTCCCTAACTCATTTAAGCCTAGTCAGAAAAGTAAAGGTGGAATAATAAACGGGCACATCCAGGAATTGAGAGAACAGTGGAATTGACATGAAATTGATTTTGTTGCCAAGACTGAGAATGACAATACATATTGAAGAGGACCATCAGCACAGTGAGGGGTGTGGGCAGCAAAGGGCCAGCTAGAACAGAAAGCCACACTAACGGCCACAGACGCTGTCTTCCCATGGGGCATCAGTGTTTCTGATTCTGGCATCTGATGGGTGGAGGCAGAAACATTCTTCTTCTGGACCACACCACTGAATATGCACAATCACTTTCCAGGAAGGTTGAGCCAAGAGCCTGGCAGCCCACTGTGGGCCACACAGGAGAGTCCTCATCTCCCATCCACACCAGTGATTAGTTCTCACTTGTTTTCTCTCTGCCAATGTGAGTGAAAAGGGCCTCATTTCTCAAGTGTTTTATTTATTTGATTAACAGCAACCCTGGACATTTTTCATAAGTTTATTGCCCATTTGGATTTCTTTCATTAATTTTTTCTTACCAGTTTTTAGTTAGCCTCTTTTTTTTTTTAACAGATTTGCTGGTCAGACATGTTTCAAATATTTTCTCCAGTTTTTATGCACCGTATGTATTTTTATTTTTCTTTGAGATGGAGTCTTGCTCTGTTGCCCAGGCTGGTGTGCTGTGGTGCAATCTCAGCTCACTGCAACCTCTGCCTCTGGGGCAATTCTCCTGCTTTGGCCTCCCAAGTAACTGGGACTACAGGTGCACATGACCACCACACCTGGCTAATTGTATTTTAGTAGAGACGAAGTTTCACTATGTTGCCCAGGCTGGTCGAGAACTCCTGAAATCAGGCAATCTGCCCACTTTAGCCTCCCAAAGCGCTGGGATTACAGGTGTGAGCCGCTGCGCCTGGCTTTGTGCACCTCATGTATTTTTAGCATCATTCACCATTCCTAAGTTTTGTGTTGTTATTGTATTATTTAGTTTTGTTTTGCTACGATTTAAATGTCCCCTCCAAAACTCATATGGAAACTTGCCATTTGTTATGACAGTACGAAGAGGTGGGACCTTTAAGAGATCATTAGATTAAGAGTCTCCACATCCAGACACACACACACTTTCATGACTGGCTTCCACTCGGATCTCCAAGAGAAGTGACCCAACAGGACACGCTAACAGTGGCACTGCTCAGCCTCCCTTGAGTTTGAAGAAGTCACCGGGTTTTTGTGATGTATGACGTGTCTAAGGAATGAGTACCACTTGCCAGCAGGTGAGGTGAGACAGCAGCAAACTACTACACCTGGGAGAGAGTCACATTTCATCATCTGGAATTTGTGAGAAGGAAAAAAGTATTTATTGCATCACACGATTTGATTTTTCTCTCCAGCGCTCGTGACATCTGAGAAATCCTGTTTGGACAGTTTTGTGACTTGGAGGCAGTCTCAATGTGCCCCTCTCCAGCCAGGTCCTGGTGTCAGGAATCATGAATGGAAGGTCAGGATAGAAGCCAGTGCTGACTTAACTAAATACTCCAAGTACCTAAGTGAGAAGAGAGCAGGCTGATAAAGTACTCCCCTATCTGCCCAGGGCAAAACCTTTAGCTGGAAGGTGGCCTCGCTGTCCACATGAATAAAGCTCAGGTTCAGAAACTAGCCTCACAGAGTATTTATAGGAAAAGCTCAATTCAAAGCTTTAGAGCCAACAAAGCTTCTTTAAAACATGGTATTGAATTAAAAATGAAAATCATAAACATGTTTGTAGAACTTTAGCTAAAAGGCAAAAGTATTCAAGTTTTTGAAACTTGATAATACATCATTTTCCACGTATGAAGCTCATCTTACAAACTTCAAAGACCCAAGGTATGTCAGATTCAGGAAGAAACAAGAGTTTCATTCTCACTGAGGGCTTCCTGCATTCACCTGGGAACATCTTCATGTAACTTGGGTTGGATTTTTCGTCTCATTTAACAGTCATGGCAGGTGATGGAGAATGAAATTGGGAAACCCCGTCAGAGCTGCTGTGTGCCTCCACACCATCAGGGACCTGCAGCCACACTCTTCTTAAAGCAGGCAGAGTATAATTTGTACATCTGACAGGCATCAGACGCTGGTGGTCCCGTCTTTTACAAATGATAAAAGGCAATAAAATAGGCTGCTTACACGAAAGCTGTGATCAATGTGGGCCTCAGATTTCTAACCCACTCTTCTTGTGGTTTTTCTTATTTGATGGTAAAGACCTGACTAACCTAATAAAAACGTGCTGGCTGGCTCACCTTCCCTATAGTCTACAGGGGATGACAGGTATTGACTGTCCATAAGACAAAGCCCCCTCCAGATATTTCTGGTGTTTAGATGAGCACTATCGCCTTCAATGGCACAGAGGAAGCTTCAACCTTTTGGCTTTGACAAATCAATCATCATTCATGTTTGTAGGCTTGACATGCACGTCTCGTGTCAGGCTGACTTTGTTAATTTCCTATAACTGCTGTAACAAATTAGCACAAAGTCAGGGTCTTAAGACAACACAAATGTGCCCATCATTTTGCAATTCTGGAGTCTGAAGTCCTGGATGGGTCTGGCTGGGCTGAAACCAAGCTGTCAGCAGTGCCAGTTCCTCTCTGGAGCCTCTAGAGAACACGCTTTCTTCCTGTTTTCAGCTTCTGGGGACCTCTACAGTGCTTGGCACATGCCCGCCTTGAATCTTGAAAGCCGGCGAGGTTGGGCAGAGTCCTTCTCACAGCACATCACCCTGAGCTGCTTCCGCTGTCACGTCTCCTTCTCTGACTCTGTCTCCTCTCCGGCCCTCTATTCTACTTCATAGGTCCTTGTGATGACATTGGGACCACCCAGATAATGCAGAATAGTCTTCCAGTTTTAAGGTCAGATGATCAACAATCGTAGTTCCATCTGCAACTTTACTTCCCTTTTGCCATGTAAGATAACAGATCAGGCCTTAGGACATCTTTTTTTTTTTTTTGCCGGCGGGGGAGCATTTATTCTGCCTACCACATTAATCAAAGTAACTGCAAAGGCATCCTGTTCCCAGCAGATATTCATACACACACACACACACACACACACACACACACACGTACGCGCGCACACACACACACACGTCACACCCAAGCTCCAAGCTCCAGGATGAACTGGGCAGCCACATGTGGTCCGCACAAGCTCACTGACCACCACGCCTCAGCCTGTGCCCCCTTCTTGTTGTACCTAAAGCAACATTTAATCACAGCAAATGCTTCTGCCTTTAAAATGTCAAGGAAGAGAAATAAAAATACAAATATGCTTAGTACATTCTTGAAGGTATAACATGAATGATGTTATAAAATTCAAATTAACTGTAAAGCAAAATTTCCAAAGCCAAAATTTCACAGACACCCAGTAACTTTGTAGGTAAGATAAAATGACTTTGAACCTGTTACTCTTCATTTAATCTCTGAGTAGGCGTTTCCTGTAGCACCTTCAATATGCCAGGCACGCTGCTAGGGACGTAACAATGCCCAGGAGAGAGAAGGTGTCTGCCAGTTTGGAGTTTACATTAGAGAGGAAAGGATCGGCTGATCATTCTTTTCTCATCCCTATAACAAAATCCGTCTAATGCTTTAGAGGCACCAAGTAACGAAGATAAATTATGCATATTGGCATCATTTTTACTTGACCCCCTAATTATATTTTCTTCCCTTACACGATTATGTTGAGGGCTGAGTTCTGGCTTGAGCTCAGCCACCAATTAGCTATCTGAGCAAGGAAAAACCATGACGCCCATCTCAGCCTCTAGTTCTCAATGGTAGCAAGAGAGGGTGATGTCCAGGATCTCTCTCAACTTGTTTATTCATGCTCCAACCCAAGTTACAATAGCAAAGAGAGAGATTTAGTGGGGAAAGATACCAAAATTCTATTTGATGCTCAATATTCAGACATATTAGTGAAATATTACTATTGCACGGAGGGTTGACCAGTAGTTCCCAGCCAGGACCACCCACAGGATACAGTATCTTCTGCTGGTCAGGATGTTTAAAAGAGAAAGAATGCCAGAAAAGGACCAGCCTGTGCAGAATTCTTTAGAGCATGGCAGTGGCTCATGCCTGTAACCCCAGCACTTTGGAAGGCCAAGATAGGGGGATCACTTGAGGTCAGGAGTTCGAGACCAGGATGGCCAACATGGTGAAATCCCATCTCTACTAAAAATACAAAAATTAGCTGGGCATGGTGTCGTGCACCTATAATCCCAGCTACTCAGGAGGCTGAGGCAGGAGAATTGCTTGAACCCAGGAGGCAGAGGCTGTAGTGAGCTGAGATTGCACCACTGCAGTCCAGCCTAGGCCACAGAGTGAGACTCCATCTCCGAAAAAAAAAAATCCTTGGAGCAGTAAGGGTGACCCTACCTTTGCTGGGGCCACCGATTGCTGGGCTGACTCTGTCCTGGGCTTCTCCCTTTTGTGGCTCCCGTGACCCAGGCTGATGCACACAGGCTGACATGTTCATTCCTCCTTGCCCCAGGTCTCTGGCACTCATAGTACTGCTGGGGTGGGGCCCCTTGACCCTCTTGGTGGCCTTATGGATCCAAGATGACTCACACCAGTCGTCTCTTCTGTGTGGCCTGCATCAGGTCCCCAGGAAGCATTTACGTGTTTCTTTTAAAATGTAGGCTTTATTTTTTATTATTATACTTTAAGTTCTGGGGTACATGTGCAGAATGTGCAGGTTTGTTACATAGTTACACACGTGCCATGGTGGTTTGCTGCCTCCATCACTTCATCATCTACATTAGGTATTTCCCCTAATGCTATCCCACCCCTAGCCCCCCACCCCTGACAGACTCCGGCGTGTGACGTTCCCCTCTCTATGTCCATGTGTTCTCATTGATCAACTCCCACTTATGAGTGAGAACATGTGGTGTTTGGTTTTCTGTTCTGGTGTTAGTTTGCTGAGAACGATGGTTTCCAGCTTCATCCGTATCCATGCAAAGGACATGAACTCATCCTTTTTTATGGCTGCATAGGATGCCATGGTGTATACATGCCACATTTTCTTTATTCAGTCAATCATTGATGGGCATTTAGGTTGGTTCCAAGTCTTTGCTATTGTGAACCATGCCGAAATAAACATATGCATGCATGTGTCTTTATAATAAAATGATTTATAAACCTTTGGGTATATACTCAGTAATAGGATTGCTGGGTCAGATGGTATTTCTAGCTCTAGATCCTTGAGGAATCGCCAAAAATATAGGCTATATTATTACTATTCAGGTATGGTGAAGCAAACAGATCAGAAGACAACTGCCATTGAAAAGGTAAGTTTGTTACACACAGTTGCCAACAAGAGGAATCCACCACCCCATGCAGGGCCACACATGGAAGCACCGGGGTGGCAGGAGGCAGGAGTGAGTGAGAGTGTAGCAAGGGTATTGTGGGTTTCATGGGGAGGAATGGGTAAAACAGGGTGGGAAGGGTTAGGGTGGCGAGTTTGAATAAGGTCAGCAGGCTCTGGGGTGTAGGACCTGTACCGAATTGTCTGGTACATTGCCCTGGAGTGATTAGGACTAGGGAATGCTGGCCTGGAGTGGGACAGATTGATAAAGAAGGCAAAGAAGGCGACTGAGGGATACAGGCTTTGGATGGGCTGGTTTGCATATGGAAGGCAGGCTTGTGGGAGGCAGGAGAAGTAACTCTCTCTAGGAATCAGCTAGCTTGAATGGGGTGGCCTCTCCCAGATCAGCAAGGCCTCAACATGTCAAAACATCATCAAATACAAAAGCTAAAAAACATGATTAATACAGGGCTCCTCATCCTGACCACGCTAGGGAGTGCCAGTCAGTCCCAGCCTGCTCCTCTCTGGCAGCCACAGTCTCCCAGGGGTCTCACACCCACAGGTGCAGGTGTCAGCCTCTCCAGCTGCAGAGGCACATTTCACCTTGCAGGGCTGCCTCATGAGCACGTACTGTCACTGTGTTTGAGTGGTCCTTCCCGGCTTAAGGGAGGAGGACAGTGGGGTGGGACAAGGGTGTGGGACAATCAGTCTTTATCTTCAAAGAAATCTCTTCACATCTTTTTTTTCCATTTTCTGTTTGAGTGCTTAGGAGTTGTGAAACTTCTTTTAGAAGACTTCCCTTTGTAAATTCTACTTATGAAGAGCAGACCCCATAGATTCTTGTGGTTTGGATGTTTTTCCCCTCCAAATCTCACAATGAGATGTGATTCCTGGTGTTGGAGGTGGGGCCTGGTGGAAGGTGTTTGGATCATGGGAGCAGACCCCTTATAAATGGGTTTGGCCATCTCCTTGGTGATGAGTGAGCTCTTGCTATGAGATCACACAAGATCTGTGTAAAAGGGCATATCCCCCAACACACACACCTTTCCCCTCCACTGCACTCTCTCTTGCTCCTGCCTTCACCAGGTGACACCAAGCTCCTGTTTTGCCCTCTGCTGTGAGTAAAAGCCCTGATGCCTCCCAAAATAAACTACGTCAGTACCATCCTTGTACAGCCTGCAGAACCATAAGCCAATTAAACCCCTTTTCTTTATAAATTACTTTGTCTCAGTTATTTTTTGGCCAGGCGCAGTGCCTCACGCCTGTAATCCTAGCACTTTGGGAGGCCAAGGTGGGTGGATCACCTGAGGTCAGGAGTTCAAGACCAGCCTGGCCATCATGGTGAAACCTCATCTTAAAAAAAAATAAATAAATAAAGATTAAAAAAAAAAAAGAATGGCCTAATACATAGGTTGTTTAGTAAATGACATCTGTCGTATTGGAACCCTGTGAAATTTCCATTTTAACAACCCATTTCCCATTGTAGTTACTGTACCTCTAGAGGGTCGTGAACTTAGGCGACAGGTGCTGCAGCAGCACCGTGGATGGCCAGCCCAAATCCACTCCCCATGCCACACTTGATGGCAGAGTCCCATGTCCTTCAGGGAGCTTCCTCCAGACTACTGAGAGCCCAGAGAAGAGACATTTCCCCACACAGGAGGGTCAAAGAGCACTCCCAATCACCCCATTGCCCCGCTGGTTTTTAGATGAGGCATCACCTCCAGATTCGAGTCTGGCTGGTGAGACAGAGAGAGATATCTGCCAGGAGCTCTGGGAAAGATCTTTCTTGCTCTCAGGATAATCCACGCAATGAAATATCTGCCATAAAATAGAATGGTACGTGCTATACCATGGGTGAACTTGGAGACACGGTGCTGAGTGAAAGAAGGAAGATATGAAAGCCACATGCTGCACAATTCCATTTCTATGCAATGTCCAGAAATGGCAAATCTAGAGAGACAGAAGGCAAACTCGTGGTTTCTGGGAGCTTGGAGCTGGAAGGATGGGGAAAGACTGCTTAATGAATACAGATGTCTTCTTGGGGTCATGAAAATATCCTGGAACTAGAGCTATTGATGGATGAACAATGTTGTGAATGTGTTACATGCTATTGAATAGTATCTTTAAAATGATTAAAGTCGGGGATTTTGTATCATGTGTATTACATCACAATGGTGAGTGAGAGAGAGAGAGGATCAGGAAGGAGTAGGAGCTTTTCTGCTGCTCGGCAGGACGGCAGGAGAAGGTCATTCTGGAGCAGCCGTTGCACCTGTTCTGTGACCCTAGGGGACAGGCCTGAGCTCCAAGCCAGCAGCCGAGGGAGGCAGAGCCCCGAGGCAGGGAGAGGCAGGACCTCAATGTCTGTCCTGAGCCTGCAACCACTCAATTGATGAAGTCAGAGCCTGCAACATCTGACTTCTGGGTGTTTTGTTATGGAAGATTTGAGATGTGCCATGTAGAAGCAGAACTCCTTGGAGTAATTATTACCTCCTTTCAGAGCACTATACAATTTCCTTTTCAAATAACTGCTGATCTTAGAAAATATAGTTTGCCAAGAAAAATTCCAATGAATTCCCTAAGGGTAAGATCCACCTTTCCTGTCCCCTTGAGAAAACCTTTACCCAAACAGCAGAACTGAAGAACAAATTTGATTCCTCCTCCATTGCAGATACGATTACACTAATTTTGTTACGGATGAATTGTGGGAGCACAGGATGTAGAAAGCCCTGGGGTATTTGGTTTTTGGGTTGGTTTCTTTTTCTCTGCAGCCTCCAGACTTCTTTTTTTTAAGCTGCTTCAAGGGTATAATACATCCTGCAGAAATCATGGAGTGAATGGCCGGCCCCCTTATGACCTGAAAGAGTTAAATGTGGCTGACTCACTCCCAACGTGGGGCACAGACCTTGGGAGAATTCACTGGCAGTACTTCTCAGCTTCCAGGGGATGCTGCTATTCTGCCTGGCTCTTGCTTCCACCTCTTCAGCCGTCTTGGTATTCACTCATCTCAAATAACATTAGCTTTATACATTTAAATTTGGAAATCAGAGTTAAGTCTACTGCAAGGGTCAGAATTTTTTACAAGAGGAAGGAAAAAGATCTGGTCCCACAAGAATTCACAGGAAATGGCTCTGGGTGAGTGCTGAATCCCAGTGAGTGGAAATAAAACGTGATGCTGGGCTGGGAGAAAACGCTGAGAGCAGAAAGGAATCACATCCCGGCCCACAAGCCCATCCACACAGGCCGGTGACAGACTCCTTCTTCACCCAGACAACGCCGAGAGACCAGATGCCCCACGAAACACATCTTTTTACCAGGTGCTGAGATTTCTGGCTCTTTTATTTTCTTCTTTATATTTTTTTCTGGATCTGCTAATATTTTTCACAAAAAACATGTCTTATTTTCCAGATAAGGACATATTTACCTCTTGACCTTTTTAAGTTCACACCATCTACAAGGAAATGTGAAAATAGGTTTCTAAGAGTATTTGGATAACAAGGGCAAGTTCTTTCACATTTTATCACGCATTTTTAACTTCTTTTTTTTAGGAGGTTTTAAAACGTTGGGTCTATATTGTGGGTGTGTTTCTCTGGCGTGAGTTTATAGTAGTGATGTTATTCTGAAGATAGGAATTGGTTTATCTTAGCAGCTCCCACAGTAGCTCACTGCCTAAAGCCGCTATTGAAATGGTTGTAAACATTCACCTTCTCCATACTGACAGTTTTCAGTATGGAGAGAGATCCAAGGAAACTCATGACTTGGATTTTGATATTGAAATAAAATCATAAATCTATTGGGTGGAGAACAGGAATACGCTCTTTAATTTGCTTCCAAGTACCTGAAATTCAAAGTATTTCCTTTGGTAAATAACATCACAGCAATTCTGGGTGGTCAAAGATTCCACGGATCCCTCTTCAACCACAAAGTGGAAGAGCAGAGCCACAGGATGATTTCTTACCTGGGGAAGTGTGTGTTAGCATTTGCTTTGCCAGAAATGCCTTTTAAATTTTACTGTGAATAAAAATGTCAGCCACACCTTGCAGTAAAATGCTCACCCGACCCCCTGCACCTTGGCCTCCACTATTCACTTTAGGAAAGAAAAGTCCCTTTCTGTCTGCCAAGTATTTTAAGTTTCCTTTAAAACTTTAAAATGTGTAGACGTTCACTGATGTCCAAAGACGCCCCTTTATTCCATGTGAAGAAAGCACTTTTCATCTAGAATAAAACTAACCAAAGGATGAAGGTGATGGCAAAGGTTAAATCTAAGGTGGCAGCAAGAGTGGGCTTCCTCTGCCAACTCCTCCAAGGATAGTGGCAGCAGGGAACCATGGGATCCCAGCAACCGTGTGTGTGTGTGTGTGTGTGTGTGTGTGTGTGTGTGTGTGTGTGTGTTGTGTGAAAATCTTAAGAGTTGTTGATTTCAAACCTAAAAGTTTGCTGCCCCACCTTCCACAATTAACTCTCCCCTTGTGCTGTGCCTTCATAGACTCTGGTGTATGAAGGAGAAGGAGACGCCAGTCTCACCCCAGGCACAGCCAAGCGGGCTGTTCCTACCGGGAGCTGTCTCACCTGCCTCAGCCACACTGTTGGGTGGGAACTGTGAAGCCCGTTACCCTCAGTAGTGGGTTGAATTTTGTCCCCCCAAAAAGATCTGTCCAGGTCCTAATTCCCAGAATCTGTGAATGTGACCTTATTGGAAAAAGTGTCCACAGGTGTTGTGAAGGATCCCAAGATGAGCTCACCCTGAATGTAGGGTGGGTCCTACATCCGGTGACTGGTGTCCTTATCAGAAAAAAGACAGGGAGATTTGAGACACAGAGAAAGAGGAGAAATGCTAGGGAGAAGGGAATGGGAAGAAGACAGAGGTAGGGATCCGTCTACCAGTCGATCATTGGCTGCAGCCACCAGAAGCCAGGAGAGGCCTGGAACAGACTCTCCCTTGGGGCCTTCAGAAGGAACCAGCCCTGTGTGAGCCTTGACTTGGGATTTGTGGCCTCCAGAACTGTGAGACAATAAATTTCTGTTGTTTTAAGTCATCGTGATTGTGATACAGTCAATAACAGACCACATATGTGATGGTTGTCCTATAAGATTATAATACCAGGTTTTTACTGTACTTTTTCCATGTTTAGATACACAAGCACTTCCCATCATGTTATAGTTACCTACAGTATCCTGTACAGTCACGTGCTGTACGGGTTTGTAGCCTAGGAGCAATAGGCTATGCCACGTAGCCCAGGTATATAGTAGGCTATACCATCTAGATACTCTATGATGTTCACACAACAATGAAATCATGTAACATCCATCACATGTCTCAAACCGTGCTGTTGTTAAGCAATGCATGGCTATAACTTGTTATGGCAGCTCTAGTTAATTAATACACTCTCCTAATCTAGAACCTGGTAGTTCGGCCCAAATTTCCAAACTCTGGATTATTCCACTTTCTTTCAGCGGCCAACTTCACCCACAACCCACCTCCTCACCCTGGACCCCGACTGTCCACACCTCTTCTACTAGGCATCTCCTATCAGCAATTCTTAGCCCTGGCTGCACATCAGAGTTACAGAGTTTTAAAACAACACTGAGGCCAGGATGTCAACTAAAAATCAAAGATCAACTAAAAAAGACTGTCTGAGGGCAGCGGTTGAGTTGTGAGCTTGGTGATAATTGCACGGTGGAAGTACAAGACCCTGCACCAACCCCAGAGCCTCCCTGACGTTCACCCTCCTCCCTTCCCACATGCTGCACACAGAGGTCTCTTCCACAGCCACACCGATGACAGCTCTCTGCACCCATGGACCTCAAATTCAAGTTTGCATAAGAATTTCCTGGGATGTCTGTAAAAGTGTGGATTCTCTAGACCCTACCTACAAATGTAGGACCCACCCTACATTCAGGGTGAGCTCATCTTGGGATCCTTCACAACACCTGTGGACACTTTTTCCAATAAGGTCACATTCACAGATTCTGGGAATTAGGACCTGGACAGATCTTTTTGGGGGGACAAAATTCAACCCACTACTGAGGGTAACGGGCTTCACAGTTCCCACCCAACAGTGTGGCTGAGGCAGGTGAGACAGCTCCCGGTAGGAACAGCCCGCTTGGCCGTGCCTGGGGTGAGACTGGCGTCTCCTTCTCCTTCATACACCAGAGTCTATGAAGGCACAGCACAAGGGGAGAGTTAATTGTGGAAGGTGGGGCAGCAAACTTTTAGGTTTGAAATCAACAACTCTTAAGATTTTCACACAACACACACACACAGATTTATAGACCCTGGTTCTATAAATCTGGTGGACCAGAATATGAGTTTTAACAATCTTAAAATGTGCTGCACAGTAGAATCACCTGGGGAACTTAAAGAAAGACGAACACGTAAAACCAATGTCCAAACCACACCCCAGATCAATTGAATCAAAAACTCTGGGGGGAAGCACTCAGACATCAGGATTTTTTTAAAATGTTCAAGCTGATTCCAATGTGCAACCAAGCTTGCAATCCATTACTTCAAGAAATGCTGACTGTGTGCCAGCTACAGTGGTGAGTAAAATAGATGCTTCGTGCCCTTCTGGAGTATATAGTCTGGTAGGGCAGCCAGATATATTAATTATTTAAATGTACAAATAAATAGACCATTCTAAAATGTGAAGAGTGCTATGGTGGAAAGAATGGGGACTAGAAGGCGTGATGTGGGATGGGGACATCGGCATGAGCAGGAGCTGGAAAGAACAAGCTGAATTCTGTCAAGAACAAGCTGCAAGCCTTCTCCAGCCATGCCAAAGCCCATCTCTCCACATGCCTCCCAGAGCCCAACCCTGTGTCCAGTGGTACAATTCCTGCCCATGCTAAGCATCTGAGCTTCACAAAAGGAAACAGATTCCAGGAGCTGTGAGGTGGAGGAAGTCCCTTGGACAAAATATCGCTTTAAAGATTAGATTTCAATGCTAGTCATTATTTTTTCCAACCTGGGAAGTTTCCTACCCTATTTAAAACTTGGTCTTTTCAGCACTGTATGCCCTGCATCTAAGCATAATGACTGGCTCGCTGTGAGTTCTCCAGAAATGCAGTTCAGCTGGAATTCCACATCTTTCCAGTTTCTGGCAAATCAGACCTAAAAGAGCAATGGAAAGTGGCACCTGTGGGAAGGCTGTTGATGCTAATCGGTGTGCTTTTGTGCCCATGAAGTCACACAGATGCCTTCCACACAGCATATCCAAAGCCAAGCTATCATTGTTTAATCAACTCTCTGCATACCTGTCCTTTCCAACCCAAATCACTTCCCCAAGTCAGGCTTCTCTCATTCAGTTGCCATTGATTTAACCCTTCTAATGCTCTCACTTGCT
Organism: Alouatta palliata; assembly: GCA_004027835.1. NCBI lineage: Eukaryota > Metazoa > Chordata > Mammalia > Primates > Atelidae > Alouatta > Alouatta palliata. Next base: position 35,129 of record PVKV010010220.1, on the reverse strand, counting down.
CCCTCTCCTCCATACTTATCATGAGGCTGCCTGTTTCCTCCAGGAAGTCTCCTCTCTCCTGTCCCTCCCTGAACATGCAGTGTCTCTAAAACCCTTTGGTGGATCCCCGTCACCTATAACGCAAATCCAAATTACTTTCACTTGACACACAGAACCCTCCATAATGCAGCCACTGGCTATCTTTTTAACATTATTCCTTGCCACCTTGGGTAACCATCTATCACAGTTGGCCTGGGACTAAGGAGATTGCCAGGATGTGAGACTTTCAGTGCTAAAACCAAGAAAGTCTGAGGCAAACTGACGCAAGTTGCTTTTCACGCCAGCACAGCTCCCTACGCACCCTCAGCTATTTCCCTGCCCACAGTGTTGTTTTGTGCTGTCCACCCTGCCCAGATCCCTTCTGTCATCCAACCTTTTACTGGGCTATTTCTCGTTTATGCTCCTAGACGGTGCAGCAGGTGCCTGAGGCTGGAAACCTCTCTCGCCTTCATGCTGGCTGACCCATAGGTGAGCTCAGGGCCTCTCCTCTGTCCCCATGGAGCACTTCAGATGTGACTATCGCAGCCGGGTTGCTGCGCTGAACATTTCTCCTTGTGGGTCTGCCTCTCACACAGGATGGTAAGCTCTCAAGGCCAGGACCTGTGTCTTAATCCTCTTGAATTCACAGTGTTCAGCTCAACACCTGGCACATAGGAGGAGGTGAATCAATGATTGATCGAATCAGTTATTCAGGAACCCCAAGTATAATCCTTTGTGGGAAAAAAATGTCATTGCCAATTTAGCAAAAATCCCAATACTAATTAGTCCTTTAGCCATTGTGCATACAGATACCTTCCAGGTTAGCTTTTCAGATGCAGTTTCCATGAGGAAACTGACCCAGAATTAACCAACAGCTCTGGAATAACTTCGTGTTATCACACTTTCATGATTAATTCTGGAACTGTGCTACCGGATACTTAATTTGCTGCAAGTTTGTTTTGGAAATGGAATATTTCACAAAATACGCTTTAAATTTGACCATAATAATACATTCTTGTCATTCTACGGGGATTACTATGAGCTCAAATACCGTAATAAACTTAAAGGTGCTTCAAAACATTTAAGCACTGATATGAACATAATACGTTACTATGAAGGTCATTTTTATCCTCATGATTAATGTGGTGTGGTCTCCTGATACATCCCACAGAAAACTGAAAATCTGAGGAAGTAGAAAATTGATACAGTTTTGCCATTTATTAGCACGTGGCTCAGGCAAGTAACGTCATTCTGAGGCTCCATTTCTATCAGAAACAAATGAGGACCATAATATCTACCTTACAGGGCCAAAATCAATGAGCTAACATATGAAGAAAACCTGGAGTTCCAAAGGAGAATGGTGTTGGTGATGATGGTGGTGTTGGGATAAAGATGGTGTTGATAATTGTGATGGTGATGGTGTTGATGATAGTGATGGTGATGATGGTTTTGATGATGAGGTTGGGGTTGGAGTGGACATGGTGGTGGTGGTGGTGAGAGTGATTGAGTTGGAATAGTGATGGGGTTAGCATAGTGATGGTGTTGAGATGGAAATAGTGTTGGTGATGGTGTTGATGGTGATGGTAGTGATGGTGGTGATGATAGTGTTGGAATGGGGGTGGTGATTATGATGGTGTTGGTGATGGGGATGGTGTTGGGAAGGGAATGGTGTTGGAGATGATGGTGGCGATGATGATGGTCATAAGATGGGGATGGTGATGGTGATAATGATGGTGTTAGGATGGGAATGGTGATGGTGATGGGGGGTGTTGGGACATGGGAATGGTGTTGGTTATTATGACAATGGTGATAATGATGGTGATGGTGATGGTCCTGGTGATGACGTTCTTTATGGTGATAGTACTAGGATGGTTCATTTGCAAGCTGACAGAGTGGAGTGCCATAACTAACTTGGCTTAGTGCCTTCCTCATAAGGAGAGCATTCAGTACATTTCTTTTGACTGAATAAGTGGAAGAAGTGGCTTTGGGAGACCTTTTACTCTACTACACTTTGTCTCAATAAGAAATTCAGCAGCCACAGACACCAGAACCCAAACCGTATTTACATAAATGTGAAGGAGAGACTGACTTTCCAGGGCCTGCCATTTTTGCTTGACACTGACTAACTTACATATTTCAACTGAAATCTGGTTTCAGATGATTGAGATTTTGAATGTTTTGCCTTCTCTTTTTCCCTTTGCCCACGTATGATCTCACTTTGCTCTGTGCTCCCTGTTGTGCAATGCAGAGGACTTTCCAGCTGTGGCCTTGTGCAGATGATGCTCCAGCCCCTCCGTGCCTGACTGCACTTGAATGTAAGACAGAGCTGATCATGAAGAATACTCTCCTTTCCCGTAAGCACCACTTTGGAGCAATGACTAGAAGAAAGGCCCAAGCTCAGGTCTAAAATTAGAATTAGCCATGTTGAAGCAAATCTAGACTTTGCCAAAATAATTCATTTCTGCCTCAGAGTTAAACTCTGACAGTAAACAAAGAAGTCAGCAAAGACATGTGGCTCCTTCTTGGCCAGAGTACAGGGGTCACTGCCCATGTCTCTGAATCAGAGGTAGTATCCGTTCCTCCGCCAGCTGGTTCTTCCCAACCAAACACCCACCCTGCAACTTCATGATGAGCCATTATTCTTTCTTTCCTCCTCCTCAAACCAGCCCTCCATAGCAATGTCCAGGCTCATTCCACAGATGCTTGTGTGAGAACAGATCTACATTAAATCCAGATGAGGAACACATGCTGAAAAGGAGGAAATGATTTAGTTTGACAACTGAGAACATAAGTGCATGCAGATTGACATTAGTTTGTGCATAGAAATGGTGATACATCTGCAATCCCTGCAGAGGAATTGTGCTAAAGGAGGCTACATGGCAGGAGCACTGGCCTGAAAAACAGTCTCATAACATGGAATCTGCTTCCAGATACAGAACAAGTTACACATTTTCTTAAGAATGTAATCTCATCGCACACATAGAAGCATTTGTGTTATCAATTGGCTTCCCCAAAAATGCTTGTTATTGGCATAATTTAAATTAAGACCATCAAACTGGGCTCCAGAAAGAGGACAGTGTTATAACTGAGGAACTGAGAAGAAGAGACGAGATATACTCAGAAATCTTTTTTTTTTTTTTTTTTAAACAGGTCTCACTTTGTCACCCAGGCTGGAGTGCATTGGCGCGATCTCGGCTCACTGCAAATTCCACCTCCTGTGTTCAAGCGATTCTCCCGCCTAAGCTTCCTGAGTAGCTGGGAGTACAGGTGCACGCCACCACGCCTGGCTAATTTTTGTATTTTTAGTAGAGACAGGGTTTCACCATGTTGGCCAGGCTGGTCTCAAACTCCTGGTCTCAAGTGATTCACCCACCTTGGCCTCCCGAAGTGCTGGGATTACAGGCATGAGCCATCGTCTCCAGCTAGAAGTCTTCCTTAAGGACCAGAGATATCATAACCAAAGTGACTTACTGAAAAGTGCATCCTCGACTTCAGAAGTCATTTTAGTTTTGGTTTTTGGTTCATCTGTCATCTGTTCATTCATTCACTCAGCAATTATTTCTCAAGAACTTGCTGAGTGCCAGGCTGCATGCTGTTCTACTCACAGTATAATTCTTCTTTAAGAATTTATTACATTCTAAAAGAAACTTCCTGCAAAGAAAACCCTATAGTATGTGATTAAGTTCAAGTTATTATTTCTAAGTCTTATTAAGCAAAGCTACAGTATAAAGTATAGAAAGGTCTATGACCTTCTTCACTTTTCTAGTTAATGACATTAAGCTTGACTATGAGAAAATACTTATTTCCTTTAGTGTAAAAATTTATATCCCTTCCTAAAGTGGAGACCACTTTTAGAAGCATTAACAGCCCTGACGTGTTTGGACATTAGCACCACTTTACTTTGCCTGTAAAAATTAAGATTTTACCCTGGCTATTTCCATCTTTCCAAACATGTCTTTCCAGAATATCTGGGCTAAATTGTGTCTGAGAAGTACAGGTGAAAAAAAGTCACAAATTACTGTGAGTCTAAGATCCAAATTTGTCATCTTAATTCTCATAACTTACTCTTTTGAGACTTTGTGTAAAAGTGACAATTTCTCAGAGAAAATATTTTCTACCTTAGAAATGAAGTCTATCAGGTTATTAATCACTGAAATATGACCTAAAACAGTAACTGGAAGAGATTCGTAACTCCTGAATTGTCACGTGTCTGGAGCAGATGTGCCAGAACTGGTTCACATGTACATTTGCTGGTGGTCCTGGACATTGGTACAACCCTTTGGGAAAACCATTCACATTTCACAAGTCACAAAAGTCTCATTTCACATTGGATCAGTAATTTCAGTCCTGGGAAAAGTTCCTTTGGAAACAGCATCTTTAGTGTTGGAACCAATATCATCACAAAGATATATAATCCAGACACCAGCCAGGGCATTGCTGCTGCTCGAGGAGATCTAATTAGCATTAATCGAGTTCTTCAATTCCACCACAGCCTTGCCAGGACTTTGTGGATTTTAAGGAGACTCCGTTTCTCATGGTCACCTCAGCCCTCAGATTCTTGCTTCTGTACACACCAACCTCACTGCCATCATGTCCACCATGAAAGGAAACTCAGTGTCTTCATTGACACAGGCACCTTCACACCTGTGCACCTTCACCTATGCACACACACATACCTTTCCAAGCATTCAGGAGTGCCGCAGACATCACGGAAGACTGGCGCGAGGGAAAGGAGGTAATGAGAAGAGGAGTCCACATCACAGCAACATAACCAACTCTGCACTGGTCATTGGGCATCTCTACTTTTTAAAAATATCCTTTGTTCACTCACCAGGGCACTGAAGAATTTCCACTCAATTTTTTTGTTGTGGATTTTTTTTTTTTTTTTTTAGTCCTTTCCTATCTTGCTTCCTCAACCCTTTCCACCTCCTCCTGCTCTGGAAATACGTCTCATATTACTCCAGGACTCACTACCCTGGCATCCAGATTCTGCCCCTGGCCCTCCTCTCCACCCCCATCCTGACATGAGGCTCATCAAGGCGCAAAGCACTTCCACTGATGGGACCCACCTGAAAGCAGCAGTGGTGGCAATGGGAAAGGTAGGAATGTATGCTTCCTTTATGGCTGTCCTATGGACCATTGGTTGTAATTGTGAAATATTGCAAAGAATCCAAGTAATCAACAATGCAAATATTTTCAAATGAATTATGCTGGTGGTTGCCTAGGGCTGAGAGGAGGAGGACAGTTGGAGGTGATAACTAAAGAGAAATAGGAACACTCTTACACAGTTGGTGGGAGTGTAAATTAGTTCAACCATTGTGGAAGACAGTGTGGCGATTTCTCAAGGACCTAGAAACAGAAATTCCATTTGACCCAGCAATCCCACTATTGGGTATATACCCAAAGAACTATAAATCGTTCTACTATAAAGACACATGCACACGTATGTTCATTGCAGCCCTGTGTACAATAACAAAGGCCTGTAACCAACCCAAATGCCCATCAATGATAGACTGGACAAAGATTACACCATGGAATACTATGCAAACATAAAAAACGATGAGTTCGTGTCCTTTGTAGGGACCTGGATGAATCTGGAAACCATCATTCTCAGCAAACTGACCCAAGAACAGAAAGCCAAGCACCATATGTTCTCACTCATGGGTGGGTGTTGAACAACTAGAACACGTGGACTCAGGGAGAGGAGCATCACACACAGGGGACAGTTGGGGAGGGGGTAGGGGAGAGACAATGGGGGTGGGGAGGGAGGGGAGGGTGGGGAGGGATAACATAGGGAGAAATGCCAGATATAGTATGCACCGAAAGTAAAATAAATAAATAATTTTTAAAAAAAGAGTATGATTTCTCTTGGAGTGATGAAAATGTTCTGATACTGTGGTGATGGTTGCACAAATCTGTGATTATACTAAGAAACTACTGAAGTGTATACTTTAAATGAGTGAATTATATGGCATGTCAATTATACTTCAACAGTTCCAGTGAGCGGGGATCACGCCACTGCACTCCAGCCTGGGTCATAGAGGCAGGCTTTGTCTCAAAACAACATTCAATAAGGCTGTTACCAAAAATAATTATGCTGTATTCTCATGACGAAATATCACACAACAAATAAAGTGTGGAATTGTGAAGATGCTGTCCACTGCCCCCCTCATGGCAGGCTGTGATTTGATCTGCGTGTTTGGGTCTTGCCTTTCCTATTTGACACCTGGCTTCTACACTTATCCGTTCATCTTTTGGACTCAGCTTCTATTACCACTTCTTCTGTTACTGGATCCCCTTCTCGGCTTTGGCAATGACTTCTGCACTGAAAAGCTTGCTCTTGAAATGTATGCATATTTGGATTTGATTTCTGCTCTGGACCTTTTTTTTTTTTTTTTTGACTTGTGCAATCAACTTAAACATTAGCTTTGTATAAGAGCCACGCTGCACCCCACCATCATCTGTAAGAAGCATCCTTGTCCCACCCACAACCAGGCTAGGGCAAGCCCACACTGATGTTGGGGGCACAACATTTAAGGAGGTGCTCACTCCCAGACTCTTACAAAATGTAGACTCAGCTCTGAGAGTGAATGCTTCCTTAAGAGAGTCTCCCAGGTTGGAACAATTTAAGGAGGCACTCACTCTCAGGAGCAGATCTTGTATTTGTGAGAACCGAAGAGTGAGTACCTCCTTAAATGTTGTGCCCAGAGTGCCTCTCTTGACTCACCTGGTCCCTGCACTGCCGACCCAGGTAACCCAGAGGTGGTAAAATCAGACACTAGACCAGCAGGATGTGTGCTTGTGTGATATTTATTTCTTCATTAACTTTGTCATAATAGTTTTTCCAGCTAATGTTTAACAACCAACAATTATGCCCAACAAGTTTCACTTTTCTTTGTAAGACTTCAAATTTAATTCTATTCTATTCAGCAAAATTCATCTCAAGGCTGTAGGAACAGAGTATGCTCAACATCACAGCCATTCCCTTTAATAAACATTCAAGGAAGCAGGTAGGATCCATGGGCCATTCCTTAAGAGTGTGCCTCTCCTGCTGGGGCCATTGGGGAAATACTGAAATGCCCTCCTGCAGCCCTGCCATGGTCACAAAAGCTAAATTCAAGTATATTTTATACCAGGAAGTAAATTCACTTCCTTTGGGGGAACAGTCTCTCTTCCGTTCTGCATAGTTCTCGTGCCATTTGCTGTGTTGTAACCACCCCACAAGTCCTTCTTGCCCACTGTGCAGATGGAGCTGATTTATCAAGACAGGGAATTGCAACAGAGAAAGAGTTTAATGCACATGGAGCCAGTTAAATGGGAGACCAGAGTTTTATTATTAACCAAATCAGCCTCCCCAAAACTCTGGAGGCTAAATTTTTTAAAGACAGTTTGGCAGGCAGAGCCTAGGGAAAGGGGAATGCTGATTGACTGGGTCAGAGATGAAATCACAGGGGGTCCAAGCTGCCCTTTTGCACTGAGTCAGTTCCTGGGTGGGGTCCACAAGACCAGATGAGTTTGCTGGTCTGGGTAGCCCCAGCCGGTCCACTGAAAGGCAGGGTCTGAAAAACACCTTAAACACCAATCTCAGCTTTCACAATAGTAACGCTATCTACAGGAGCAATTGGGAAGGTTAGGAATCTCGTGGGCTGTGACTGTATAACTCCTAAGCCATAATTTCTAATCTTGTGACTAATTTGTTCGTTTCACAAAGGTAATCTGGTGACCAGGCAAAGGAGAGGTTTGTTTTGAGGAAGGGCTGTCATCATCCTTGTTTCAAAGTTAAACTATGTACTAAATTCCTCCCAAAATTAGTTTGGCCTATGCCCAAGAATGAACAAGGGCAGCTTGGAGGTTAGAAGCAAGATGGAGTTGGTTAGGTCAGATTTCTCTCACTGTCATAATTTCTGCAAAGGCGGCTTTGGAAACAGTCTGTCTCTAAAAAACAGTTTTAATTAACAATAAAAAAAAGTAACGGCCAGGCGTGGTGGCTCACGCCTGGCTCAGGACCTGTGTTCCTCAGTGGCCAGGAACAGGTAGGCATGGTCACATTCACCCTGTGGCCTGGAGCATGGAGTATCCTCACTTTCAGCTCCCAGGGAGCTGAGGCCAGAGGTTCCAGAGTGCACAGGCGGGAGGCAGGCAGAGGCCGGGGCTACCTATTGCACAGTCTGTGCAGCATGCTGTACACGTCGTCCTCCCGGCTCAGGCCCTCAAAGAAGGGGATGAGGTCCAGCAGCTCCATGTCCGTCATGTCATCGAACCAGGACCGCACAGACACTGCGTTCTCAGGATGGAAGATGTATGAGGCAGGGGAATTGTCAGAAGTTTGAGACCAGCCTGGCAACATGGTGAAACCCTGTCTCTACTGAAAATACAAAAGTTAGCTGAGCTTAGTGGCATGCACCTGTAGTCCCAGCTACTCGGGAGGCTGAGGGAGGAGAATTGCTTGAATCCAGGAGGCAGAGGTTGCAGTGAGCTGAGATCATGCCACTGTACTCCAGCCTGGTGACAGAGTGAGACCCTGTCTCATCTACCTCTGGCTTCCAGGATATCATGTGGCCCAGATCTGCCGGTCATGATTCCTTAAACCCTCTCTCCAGTGAGTAGGCGCATGCATCAGGAGAACCAACAAGAATCCTGCATAAAAACTGATATACGCACACGATGGGGAGGAGGTAGCCTCCCATCCTGCAGGATTCTCAAGCTAGAAAGACCTCATAAGCCGCAGCTGCCCGTGGCCATTCTTGCTGCCATGGCTGGAGAATCAGATCACTGCTGAGAACAGAGCTGAAGGACAGGGTTAGATATGGAGTCCTAAAGATGGTACTTCAGTGCCTGGATTCAGCTATGCCTGAAATCTGGCAACCTAGACTTTTCCATAATGAGCCAATTATGTTTGAGGGGAGTAACATTAGTTCATTTTGTTTTGCTTGAGGTAGTCTGAATGTATTTCTCTCAGTAACAATTAAGAGAGTCTAGACTAATAGAACTAGAAATACCATTTGACCCAGCATTCCATTATTGGGTATATACCCAAATGATTATAAATCATTCCATTAGAAAGACACATGCACGGTTAGATCAGATTTTTCTCACTGTCATAATTTTTGCAAAGGTGACTTCAGTCTCATCTACTCCTGGCTTCCAGGATGTCACGTGGCCCAGATCTGGCCAGTCATGATTCCTTAAACCCTCTCTCCAGTGAGCAGGCACATGCATCAGTAGAACCAACAAGAATCCTGCATAAAAGTCGTATGTTTATTGCGGCACTGTTCACAATAGCAAAGCCTTGCAACCAACCCAAATGCCCATCAATGATAGACTAAATAAAGAAAATGTGGCACATATACACCATGGAATACTGGGCAGTCATTAAAAAGGATGAGTTCATGTCCTTTGCAGGGACATGGATGAAGCTAGAAGCCATCATGCTCAGCAAACTGACACAAGAACAGAAAACCAAACTCCGTATGTTCTCACTCATAAGTGGGTGTTGAACAGTGAGGACACGTGGACACAGGGAGGGGAGCATCACATAGCAGGGCCTGTCGGGGCTAGGGGAGGGATAGCATTAGGAGAAATATCTAATGTAGATGTCGGGGTGATGGATGCAACAAACCACCATGCATGTGTATACTTACGTAACAAACCTGCAGATTCTGCACATGTACCCCAGAACTTAGAGTATAATAAAAACAAATAATTTTTTTTAAAGAGAGAGTCTAGACTAATAAAGCCAAGATCCACTCATTCATTCAGTATTCTTCTCTTCTGTCTTTCTTTGCCTTCATTTTCGTTTCTTCTTGCCTCCTTGCATTCTCACCTTCAACAGTGTTTCCTTTCCTTCCCAAAATCACCAGGCCAGGCCTGCCATTACAAACCATGTCTATGATCTCCTAGTTTTTCCCAAAAAGATCAGTTAGAACATTTGGCTTCAGACATGGGGTTCTGAATTCACCTTATTACAATGTGGAACATTTGACTTCAGACATGAGGTTCTGAATTCACCTTATTGCAATGTGGAAACTAGCCTGTTTATTTCCTCTGGATGAACAAAATCTTGACTGCCTCACTTTATCAGAGAGAACATCAGTCCATGACAGTACGTGCCCAAGGGTCTTACGGTTGTAGCAGCACAATGACTATAAGTATGTAGGTTTTCCTCAACTTTATATACCTAGGCTAATGGTAAGGACTTGTTTATTAGGCTAACAACATGCAGGACAGAGGTATCTGATTCAGTATGAGTATAAATAGAAACTGCATATATCGCTGGGCATGGAGGCTCACGCCTGTAATCCCAGCACTTTGGGAGGCCGAGGCAGGTGGATCATGAGGTCAGGAGTTCAAGACCAGCCTGGCCAACATAGTGAAATTCTGTCTCTACTAAAAATACAAAAAAATTAGCTAGGCGTGGTGGCGGGTGCCTGTAATCTCAGCTACTTGGGAGGCTGAGGCAGGAGAATTGCTTGAACCCAG
>PVKV010010220.1:0-24532 GCA_004027835.1 Alouatta palliata | reverse complement strand
CAGTGAGTGGAGATCGCACTATTACACTCCAGCCTGGGCGAGAGTGCAAGACTCAGTCTCAAAAAAAAAAAAAAAAAAAAATAGAAAAGAAACAATGCATATATCCCAAGCTTATTTTGTAATTTTTTTCTTTCCTTCCTTTCCTTCCTCCTTTCTTCCTTCATTTCTCTCTCTCTTTCTGTCTTTCCTTTCTTTCTTTCAACAGAGTCTCATGTCCAGTGGAGTGATCTAAGCTCACTGCAACCTCCACCTCCTAGGCTCAAGCAATTCTCAGCCTCCTGAGTAGCTGGAACTGCAGGCATGCACCACCGCACCTGGCTAAAAATTTTTTGTATTTTTAGTAAAGACAGAGTTTCGCCATGTTGACCAGGCTGGTCTTGAACTCCTGGCCTTAAGTGATCCACCCTCCTTGGCCTCCCAAAGTGTTGGGATTACAGGCATGAGCCACTGTGGCCAGCCTCTTGTAGTTTTTTATATCATCAAGATTTTTCAGTAGATTAAATATACAGTAGCTTGTTTCACCAGATGCAGTGTAAAGATAGATACATAGATTATTTGGGACATAGAAATAAATACTAAATGCTTGCAATGAAAGTTTGAAGAGTCAGATTAGCAAGTCTTCTTATTTAATGATGTCCAGCAAAAGTGGACATGCTCAAAGATCAGTGAAAATCCTTTTCTCTTTAGATCCGTAATAGACTTTCTAAACAAATACCAAAGTTGTTTAAACACAACATTTCAGGCCACGCAGTCTTAGAATTTAAATATTCATCATCAGGCTGGATGCGGTGGTTCACACCTGTGATCCCAATACTTTGGGAGGCCAAGGTGGAAGGATCTCTTGAGGCCAGGAGATTGAAACAGCCTGGGCAACATGGTGAAATCTCATCTCTACAAAAAGTACAAAAATTAGTCTAGCATAGCGACACATACCTGTAGTCCCAGCTACTCGGGATGCTGAGATGGGAGGATCACCTGAGCCTGGGAAGTAGAGGCTGCAGTGAGCCCTGATCGTGCCACCACACTCCAGCCTGGGCAACGGGGGAGACACTCTGTCTCCAAAAAAGTTTTTTTTTAATTAAAAATTAAAAAAAAAAATAATGGCCAAGCACAGTGGCTCACACCTGTAATTCCAGCATTTTGGAAGACTGAGGCAGGTGGATCACTTGAGGTTGGGAGTTTGAAACCAGCCTGGTCAACATGGTGAAACCCCATCTCTACTGAAAATACAAAAATTAGGTGGGCTTGGGGGCACGCACCTGTAGTCCCAGCTACTCTGGAAGCTGAGGGAGTAGAATTACTTGAACCCAGGAGGCGGAGGTTGCAGTGAGCTGAGATTGTGCCACTGCACTCCAGCCTGGCAACAGTGCAAGACTCCGTGTCAAAATAAATAAACAAAAATAAAAATTCATCATCAAAGTAGTCATGGAGATAATGAAAGATTGTAAACACCTGAGAGAAGGGAGTGGACACGTCATTCCATGGGAGCTCACCACAGTGGATCTCTGGAGAAGGCAGTGAGCACAAGGTCAGCTAGGAGGCAAGACATGGACAAACAACTTTTCGTGGCACCAATTAGGGAACAATGACTAAGACTGTCCAGCTGAAGGAAATGTCAGAGGAGGAGTCAGCAGAGGGATGTGTGACCCCACATCAAAGGCGGGACAAGGAAAGTTTGTGAATGACCTGGAATACCAAGCTAAAAAGTGTGGACTTTATTCCTTTTGGGAAATGGTGGTCGGGGGGAGGCACTGAAGATTTTGGGTCCTGGTGTGATGTATAGAAAATGATGTGTCAGTGGATGAACCTGACTGCAGTGTGCACTACATGACAGGTGGACAAGCAATCATGGGGAACTCATCAGAACTCGTCAGGATGGCACAGCGGAGTCACCAGGAGCTGCTATGGCGAGGCATCTGATGCAGGGACCCTCGGGCTCTAGGGACATGAGTTGGTTTGTGAAAGAGACAGGAATCTTTCCAGGGGTAGACTTTGTGCTCATGCCTCTGGAGCTGGAAAATGGAACCCAAGAGGTCTGTCTTCCCCAGCCCAACCCCAAGAATCAGGGATCTGGAGCTGCAGACAGAACCCAGAAGGGCCGTGGGGGCCTTTGTGAGAATCTGTGCTGGCTGCAGCCGTCAGCTACGTCATCGGAGAAGCAGTGAAACATGCTTAGGGAATAGAGTCCTCCTCCCCCTGCACCGCACGAGAAGATATTCTAGGTCGCATGCAGGCTGACATTTGTACATTGGGGATGGGTTTTCAGAAGAACCCAAAATTATAATATTTCAGATATAAAAATAAATTCTTGTTTCGAATAAGGAGAAATTACAATAAATTATAATTGTTAAATAACCAACAAATAACACAAACATCACATAACCGAGAATAACAATATTTAATTAACCAGTTGACACACTTGTATAATGATCTTCTTTTTTCCAGATATTTTTAGCTGTATACTCTCACTGCCTTTTAATGTCAACAACTTCATAATGCTATTTTCTATAAAAACAAGAAAGATATTTTTAGCCTTAGATCTAGCATGGTTGAAGGAAATTAGTTTTTTAATATTGATCATTTAAGAAAGGTTCTTTCTGCTTCACAAAACTTTACTGGTAATATCATGTAAATTTTTTAAGTCACTAAGTTTGGGGAATCTGCATAAAATATATTTCATACCTGAGTTGTAAGAAAGATCTGGGGGCATTTCAGGGCTTCCAGTCTATTAACTTATGTTAAATACGTTTTGAACTGATGACACTTGTTCAGCAGTTTATCACCAATGTCTTCATTATAATAATGCACCGTGAGTTCATGTTATCTTCATCAGTGTTGGTATTTTGTATCAAATCAGAAAGAAAGAAGTTCCCATACAGATATGTCTGGGCAAGGCCATTTCAGGCCAAGGGCAGCGCATAAGCAACATGTGTTTTGCTGAAACAGGGTTTGGCAAATGCAAGGCATTCCATTTGATAGAATGCAGTTTAAGTAAAGCAACAGTGGGTGAGTGAACAAGAAACTGTTGGGATCAAGTAAGGAGGTAGGAAGGTGTGCTAAATACCAGCACAAGGCTAGCAAAGACCATTATCCTTTTAGTTAAGAAATCAAAGGCCTATTTCTGGACCTAAACACATGAAAGCCACTGCTTAAGGTCATTATCACTGAAATCAGACTGACCAGATTTCCAGCCCTAACTCTGCCACTAATGAGCTTGTGAACCTTGCTAAGAATAATTTCACTGTACGTGAAAGTAACTGCAAACTGCATATATATATATATGGTTTGCATATATATATGTAGTTTGCGTATATATATATATATATATATATGAATATATACATATCACTAAATACAGACTAAATGAATCCACAACCCAACTTCTTTTTTTCTCTCTTTAGGGGGTTCCTAACATTCCTACACTCTCCAACACCACCTGATGTAAGGTGAGTGTGGACACAGGAGACATCTCTGTGGAAAGAGTCAATGGTATTAACTGTTGCCATTACCATATCTTAATTTAGCAAATTTTCTTCTTTTCTAATTTTTATTTTATTTTTTAGAGATAGAGTCTCACTCTGCTGCCCAGACTGGAATGCAGCCATGAAATCCTGGCCTCAAGCCATCCTCCCGCCTTAAACTCCCAAGTAGATGGGACTACAGGTGTGTGACACCATGCCCAGCTAATTTTTTGTTGTTGTTGTTTAATACTTGTAGAGCCAAAGTTTCAGTATCATTTTCACAAAGAAATATCTCAGGCTGGTCTTCAATTCCTGGCCTCAAATGATCCTCCCATCTCAGCCTCCCAAAGCACTAGGATTATAAGCACAAGCCACCACACCCAGTCTAGTTTAGCAAATTTTCAAATTTGTATGACCATATGAATGCAAAGCTAGGGTCCCTCCAGGACCTTAGGAGGGGATCCAGGCAAACAAAGCTCAGTTTCAATAGCATCACAGTGAAGCCACCTCTGGTTCCACAGCTTTACCTGGCAAACATGAAAGAAGGCCAACAGCTGAGAGCTGTGGGGTAGGGGGAACAGATTCACACAAAAAAAATTATGTGATTCACTCACTGGAAACCACCTGAATCCTGGTGGTGGGCTGCAGTCCCAGGTAATGCAGGTGGAGGCAATAAGACAGAGACAGGTAAGTTACCACCATGGATGTGAAACTTGTAGAAATTTAAGGCAAAATTGCAGTAATCCTAGTGATGAAAGATGAGAGTCCAGTGCATCATTTTCACAAAGAAATATCTGAAAAAAATAATGCAAAGACACAGTGCAAAGAAAAATACTGACAAGACCTTATGACTGGGTGGAAAGCAAAAGAGAGGAGTGTTTCCTACCTGGGAACGTGGAGAGGATGATGGCTTCACTACCAACGTTAACAGCTCAGGTTTCTCCCTTGATGCTCAGCATCACCACTGCCAGCAATTTAGGAGAGAAGTGGGGAGTGCAGTCATTTCTGCCCAAAGCCCACAAGGTCAGGAGAGTTCCACAGTACTGGCTGAAATAAGAAAACTCAGAAGAAACCATGTGTGAGAATGGAGGTAGCTGCAGCAGAGACAGAAGCAAGAGAGCTCTGGGTGGAGTCAGCAGAGAGCTCACCAGGAAACCAGGATTGATGCCTGGACAGCCAGGAATGTGACACAAGCCACATGAAGGCCTCACATAAAGTGAAGCTCCCCAAGTAGTGTTCCTTGTATCGTATCTTTCAGATTTTATTGAGATCCAAGTAACAGAAACCAACAGTGCTCAACTTTGCCTGAAGAATTGTTCTAATTTGGTGATTTACTCTAAGAAAAATGCATTTCAGGTTCCTGTTCTGCTTCTCAGCCATCCCTTTCTCCTCTTCTCCATATTCTGGCTTCATCCTTATTATAGCTGTCCTCAGGATATAAGATAGCTGTCCTCGAGATATAAGATGGCTGTCCTCGAGATATAAGATGGCTGCCCTCGGGATATAAGATGGCTGCCCTCAGCATATAAAATGGCTGCCATCACAAAATAAAATGGTTATCCTCATGAATAAGCTGCAGTGACAACCAAGGCCACAACTTGTCCATTCATATCCAAAGGAAGAGAAAAAGACCTGCTTGTCTAACACAAACACACACATGCACTCACAACTGTCCAACAATTGGAAGATCCAGATTAACATAAAAATTATTTTATTTATATTTAGCCATTATAATTATCTGTGCAATATTAATACACTGGTTTTAAAGGTCAAGACTGGCAAAAATAATACAACAATGATAATAGCTAACAATTATTGAACAGGTACCTCATACCAGCTCTTGGTGATTTCCTACATTAATTCATTTATCCCTAAGGGGTAGATGCTACTGTTAACCCCACTTTACAAATGAGAAAACTGAGAGAGAAGTTAAGGAATGTGCCCAGGCTCCCACACAGGTAGGCAGAGAAGCCAGGATCTGAACCCAAGGAGGCACCCACATGATCTCCACACGGAACCTCTGTTTCTCTGCTGTGACCTGCATGCGTTTCTTCTAGCCTTTTGTTGATCTACAGGGTTGGTTCCCAGCCGACTATTCTCAACTACACCATTCCCTCTTATCTGGAATCCACTGTACCCTATTTGTATCCATAGAACTTTCATATGTTGTCATTACATATTACCTTTTTGGCCATTTATTTATAATTTTTCGTCATTTCTCACTGCACATTCATTTACTCTGTTACTCCCTAGTGTACCCCATTCTCAAAGACAAGCACTTCTCTGATGGTCCAGAGTCCATTCTTCCCTGGCACATGGTAGGCAGGTGCTCGATCACACGGTGCTGAGTGTTGTTAGCTGCCATCGTACTGCAGTAAGATGCTATGTCCTCCTTTCATTCACGTACCATAATGGTCTCCCATGTTGCTCCCCAGTCTTCGTAGTGACCTGCTTTAATGACTGCACAATAGTCCATGACTATTAAATACTGACATTTAATTCACCATTCCAATATGGATAGAAATCCAGAGCTTCTAATTTTTTGTCATTGTAAGTGACATGAGGGGCATTTCCATGCATATAGCTTTCCCCTGACAATCAAATTTAAAATTACCTGTGAGCATAGAGGTAAAGATAGCAACTCAGCATGGCACTCAGCTGCAGCCCTGTGAGCCTCCCTCTGCAGTCTGCTTGACCTGCTGTACATGCCCCTCCCCAGTTGTCCCCCAAAGCTCCCAGGTCCAAGGCTATGAGTGGTCCTTCATGAGGCAGCCAGCCTCATACTAATGCCAGGCCTCCTCGACCTGAACATGCTGTGTCCGGTTTTACACAGGGGGCTGTTTATGGCTAGCGTTTCCTGTTAGATCCTGGCCTCTGCCAGGTGCCTCCATGTACCACCCTCTTTCCTCCTGTTCTCTCCCTTTGCTTCCTCTAACATCTTAGGTTCCCAGTAGCATAGTTGAGTCTCAACTCCACACACACATGCACATACCTCAAATGGCGCTACAGGCCCATCGTCACATTTTCCAAAACAACTTAATGAGTGTTTTGGAAACATTTCATCAAAGGGCTTTAGCTATAGCCAGTTGTGAAATCGGATTTCTTGATTATGAGCAAAGTGGGGGGCATGTTCTCGCTTCCCCTGACAGGCACAAATCCCAGGGCTTCCATATCTATTTGGCATCCAAGGTTATCCTAGGTCACGAGTCACAGAGTGAGTCCTGGGAAGGAAGAGCAGTTGCATGGTATGTAGTGAGACCTGGGGCCACAGGACTGGCATTAGGTGGTATAAACTGGTGTGGCCTCGGAGAGGGTCCTTGGAGAGGGGAACCAGCAAGTGTGCGCTCAGAGGGCCATGAGACACATAAATCCTCAGAGAAACATCTCTGTAACTGCTCCCCACACACTGCTTTTACAGGATGTCATTTGCAAGCACTTCGTTCAGACTGTAACTCACTGGAGAGCATCTTGCAACTTTTCTCCTCCTTGCATTGGAAATTTTTTATTACAGAAGTTATAGTGACACAAGAAAACACCAGCGGGAGAGGGAAGGGATATTTATAAGGCAAGAGCCCCTCTCCTTTTCTTCTCACAATTGACTAAGAGTCAATATGTGTTGAATATTCACAAAACGCTTCCTCTGTCCTATTTGTCTGAGCTGGGGACAGTGGCTGGTTGGTGGATAATCATTTATTGAATGAGCAAGTGAAAGAATTCTCAGACCACGAAGTAAGTTACTAGTGCCCTCTGCATTTTACAGATGAGGGAAGTGGTACTCGCAGAAATTAAATAACAGGCACAAGATCTGACAGCTGGTAAATGGAGAGGCCAGGACACAATCCAATTTTTACCACTCCAGGACCCAACCCCTAATACCCCTCCATCCTACCACGATCCTTGCTATTGACATTTTCAATACAGTAAACACAGGTCCCAAATCCAAGGATTTAACCCGTTGTAGTCCAAAAATATCAGGGGAAAAATAATAATATAAATGTTAAAAACAATACAATAACTATTTACATAGCATTTGTATGTATTAGGTATAATAAGTAATCTAGAGATGATTGAAGGTTTACAGGACGATGAGGATAGATTATGTGACATTTTATAGAAGGGACTTGAGCATCCATGAATTTTGGCATCCATAGGGATTCTGGAACCAATAACCCCTTGGACACACAGAGTTGACTGTCCTACCAGCATCAGCAGAGGAGCTACTGCATATCTAATGATGTAGCAGTTACACTGATTTTTACACACAAAAAAAGGGGGTTATCTTTATATTGCAATGGTAAATGAAGAATACACGGTGTATAATTTCCCACATATTCAGCTGAAGAGCTTATATTTCAGCCAATTCTAAACTAAATAATTACATTTAAACCCTTAAAATGTATCCCCCAAAAGTGTTACTCTTTGATTAACACACATATGCTCACTCAATATTAATGGCAGAAAAGAAGAATTGAGAAATCTGCTAATAAACAATGCACAACGCAGAAAGAGCTAAATTGAAACCATTTTCTAATATTTGACTTTACTCTTGTTTCTGCTACTTCATTAGGATTACAAGTGCAAGCGGATTCTGACTTGAGGGACTATTTGGTGAGCTGCTTTAATTCATTTTAGGATTCTATTACTAAAAATGACCTTCAGAAGATGGTTTCCCGGAGACGACCAAGGGAGGGATCATTTTACAACCTTCCAGAAACATATTTTATGTTCAACACCCCTAACCTGGATGACTGTTTTAAAACAAACAACCTGGTTGGCTGTCAAATTTCCTTTCCCCCTTGGCACCTACAGGAAAAGAACCCCACCACAATATTGAACCAGGAAGGTGCAGGGCTTTGAGTAGTGGAAAAGATATTTGTAAGCAGGACAGCGAAGCCTGTTTCTAATAAACTGATTGGGTGGAGACAGCCGGTAATTGATCATTGGCCTAACATTTTCCTGAAGTATACACCAGATATGCACACTGGGACCACTCATGCAATGCAGAATTTCTTCTTATAACAAAACCAAAACTCTGCCACTGTCCTTGTTTGACAGAATCCAAGCTAACACATCAGCCTTTTGAAGAAGCTGAGTTGTGTCTTCTTCAGGAAGGGGTCGTGGGGTGGATGACATGATGGTGAGTGTGACATTTGCACAGATGCCAGGTCCCCTCTGTGTCCTGACCAGCTCCTCAGGTGGAGCAGGATTCCAAGGGAGAAAGGAGACCAGCAGGGTAAACAAATCCTTCTCCGGGGTTATCGGGCTCCACAGGATGGGATTTCAAGAAGCCCCTAGCATACATGTAAGAATTATTTACCATATCAACAACCTGCATAGAAACAAGCACACTTTGCAAAAGAGCTTTTCCTGCACTAAACACCAGCTGATTTGTGGAGCGTGATTGGTAGATCAGCTACTTAATCGGATTCCTCAGAACAGTGTCAGTAAAAATAGATGCAAATCCATAGGGTGACATAGTCACATAAGATTGTGGGAACTATAACATGGCTTGCTCTAAGACACTCACGAATTTTCATATGCGAAGTCCTGAGAAGAGTCACTGTAAAGAAACCCACTTAAGCATTTCCAAAGTTAAATGACAAAGAAGCCTGCCCCAATGTCCTATGGTGGCAGATCCTGCAGAACTTTTTTTTTTTTTTTAGCAAAACCACCCCAGATGGGAGACTTGGATGGCAACTCCAAAGGGCCTTTTTCTGCATTCCTGATTGATCTTAATTGACAGTGACTTTGACATTACATGCTTTTCTGGCCATCCAAGTAGTGAATGAACTTGCAGCAAACCCTGGAAAACTTATGGAATCCCGTGTAAAGAATCTCATGACAAAGTAAAGAAGCCTTTGGGAACGGGCATGTCGACCTCTGAAATTACATGCTTGCTATAAAACAAACCAGAGAGTTACTGTCTAGTGACCACAAAAGTCATTTGCCTACAACTCAGAATGAACATTTGTCCTGGAATGGGTTCTTTTTACCAATAGAGAATATTCACATTCAGAGAATCTGGGCCAGAAAGTTCTCATCTTTTTTGAAAGGTGTGCTTCTTAAAGCCTCTGGGTTGGCCCTGGTGACTCTGAGCAGAAGAGGATGGTGAGTTCTTCACCACAGTTCAAGATGCACCCATCAGGGCCATGGCCCATTCATTATCGCAGATGGCCCTTATCCTGGGACCTAGGCAGAAAGAGGTACAGATTGCTCCCCTCTTCTCTGAGCCACTTGAAAACTCTGAGCTCTACACTGCTGGTTATATGTGTGTGTGTGTGTGTGTGCATATGTGTGTGTGTGTGTGTGTGTGTGTGTGTGTGTGGTTCCATGTCCTTAAGGACAGCGAAGCCTATTTCTAATAAACTGATTGGGTTGAGACACCTGGTAATTGATCATTGGCCTAACATTTTCCATGTCCTTAAGTCTCACTTTGAAAGTTACTACCCCCAAGTGACAAGTGGGCAGAGCTCTGGAGAAGATGGGCAGGGGCTCGGAGCCCTACTCAGGGACACAGAGCCATGCATGGTGGGTCAGCTGGGTGGTGGGTCAGCCTCTGTAATGGTTAATATTGAGTTGATGGTTAATGTCAAGTTGATTGGATTGAAGGATGTCAGACTCCAGGTTCTTTAGCTTTGGGACTCAGACTGGCTTCCTTGATCCTCAGCTAGGAGATGGCCTATTGTGGGACCTCACCTTGCGATTGTGTGAGTCAATACTCCTTAATAAACCCCCCTTTATATATACATCTATCCTATTAGTTCCGTCCCTCTAGAGAACTCTGACTAATGCAGCCTCTTTCTCACTTTTCCTCTTCCCCAGGAGGTCCTGGCCATGCAATGCTGCCTGGAATCAGGACAGATGACTCACGCTCCAAGAATTCTTCACTTTGCTTAGAAGACTGACAAAGGAAAGGAAACTCCCTTGCATCTGGCCTCCTTCTTGGGGGAGTGGGGATGGTGGTGCTCCCTCCCAGCCTGGGAGGGGAGGGAATGTTTTGCAGATGTATCTGTTTCCTGGGGTTACTGTTTATTCTGTTAGAGACTGAAAATACTGGGTGAAAATAAAGTTTAACCCAGATATCTGGCTGATAGGATTCTTGGAGGGAAAGGCATGTGAACACAAAATACTGCTCATATTGAGTCCCAAAGACTTTTGCTACATTTTTTCTTTCTTAAACAAAATTTCAATTGGTAGATAATAGTTTATGGACAAGACTTTATGGAAGAAGCGTTTGTGATGGCCACGAGTACCTGCAAAGGTCAAAAGTCATGAATGTCTCTTTTATATCCAGCACAGAAAAATAGCATAGATAATTCTAGAAAATTGACCCTAGTGCCCTATCTGCCATCCCCAAACTAGAGCTTTCAGGTTCATTCAAAAGAGGATTCTTACAGATACACAAAAAAAGGTTACATTGTGACAATGATACAGGAGATTAAAGTTTAAAAAAAAAAAAAAAGATAGTTTAGACCATTCACTTCATTCAATTCCAGACATCTAGTTTTGAAACTCAAGACAAGAGGAACTGCCACAGAAACTCTGTGCAGGATGATGAGCTCTTTGCTTCCATTTTTCTTGCTTATCAGTACCTATATCATACCCAGAACCAATGTAGCCAAGAGGAACGCTACATGTGCCTAGCAATGCATCCTGGGGGGCCAATAACCAAACATGCACAAATTTTCCAGACGAGCTGTTAAACTGTTGGTAGCTCAAAATAGACCATGCTGAGAGTATTTATTTACATACCAACAACAAAAAAAAGGGCAAACGCCACAAACATGGCTTTCTGACTTTTTGTTTTGTTTATTGAGACAGAATTTACCGGCATGCCATTGCCCAGGCTGGAGTAGAAAGAAGAATAAGGAAATAGATCTGGCCAAGGGGCTCAAGAGGCGAGTCTTTGAGCCAGGTAACCACAGTTTAAAGGACCTAACCCAGCCTTGATTCCATGGTTTCATCACACCTGCAGATGTAGCCCCTTTAGGTAGCCTGGCCAACATGGTGAAACCCTGTCTCTACTGGAATACAAAAATTAGCCTGACATGGTGGCACATGCCTGTAATCCCAGCTACTTGGAAGGCTGAGACATGAGAATTGCTTGTACCGGGTGGCAGAGGTTGCAATGAGCCGGGATCACACTACTACACTCCAGCCTGGTGACAGAGTGAGACTTTGTCTCAAAATAAATAAATAGATTAATTAATTTAAAAATAAAGTTTTGAAACTTTGAAAGAAAAGAAAGCTTTGAAACTATGGCAGCTATGGCCAGAGTACAGGCAACCTCAGGCCTGGGTATAGGAACCAAGGCATTCCCTACATGGAGTAAGCTTTACTAAACAATCCGGTATGCTTTTTGCTGTGCTGTGGGGAATTAAGAGAAGCCTGGGATCATGCTTGGGTGAAGCAGGGCAGGGAAGATCCAGCCACCCTGGAGGAAGCCAACTTTGGTTCAGTAAATTACATTTGTTCGAGAGAGCAGAGGAGGAGCCAGCCGCCAGCTGAGTGACAGGAAATAACAAAGACAGATTTGAGGATCAGGTATACCTGGAGTCAGGGTATTCTCAGAAATGGGGAGAAATTGGGGAGTTTCACAAAGACAGAAACCTGGTAAAAGATGGGATTTTCTAAAGTCGTGCTGCACAGGGACATAGATCACTAGTCTTTTGAGTACTGAAAGGTAACATGGCCATCGATGACCAGAGAGCTCATGGGTAGCCACTGTCCAACCAAAAGCACTGGGAGGGCCATTATGGTTATGGTGAGAGCTCACTCTGCACCAGATACTATTCTGAGAGATTTACATCTTTTATTTTTCATAGAAACAGCACAGAAGTAATTGCTTACCCTGTTTTATAGATGAGGAAAATGAGGCACAGGGACTTTATTCAGCTACTAGGTAGGAGAGTCAAGATTGGAACTCAGGCATTAGGACTCAAAATCAGCATTCTTAGGATGTCATTTCAGGTCTGCTGATCTCTGCTACCCTGAGTTTCCATCAGCTGGTCACAGACACCCCTCCAGTAACCACCAGAATGGAGCAACGGTTCTTCTCTCTAACAATCCCTCGGGTATTTGAAGATGACTGTCACGCCTCTTGAATTCTGTTATGTTCTCTAGGATGCACAGCCTAGGTCACTCGCTTCTCTTGGGGTATTGCCTGGACTCTCTGACCCCAGCCCCCCACCGTGGTGACTATGCCTTAAAAACTCAACACCACACTCAGTATGTGCAGGATCACCACAAAGGAGAATGCAAATGATATATCCTTGGTTCTAGGAGCTAAAGATCACCATCCTCTATCAAAATATCATCTAGTGAAAAACGCTGTGTTGGTAGGGTTCTGTTTTCGTAAAAGGGTTATATAGTCATATACATGTGTATATTCATAGTTTTTACTATGCACACAAAAAAAGCTTTCAAATAGGTAAAGATCTAACTTTCCCCTCCCAGTGCACATAGGTGTTGAGGCTGCAGGTGGGGACAAGGAACTGGGAAGTCTCAAACTTCACACACTTCTATACTGATCAAAGTTTGTACAATACATTGTTACTTTATTATTTTAAGATTAAGATATGAAATATTAACTTTTAAAAGGCATACAATGGGCCAAACACATCGGCTTATGCCTGTAACCCCAGCACTTTGGGAGGCAAAGTGGGCAGATCACTTGAAGTCAGGAGTTCGAGACCAGCCTGGCCAACATGGCAAAACCCCATCTCTACTAAAAATGCAAAAATTAGCTGGGTATGCTGAGGAACACCTGTAATCCCAGCTACTCAAGAGGCTGAGGTGGGAGAATCACTTGAACCTGGGAGGCGGAGGTTGCAGCCAGCCGAGATGGCAGCATTTTACTTCAGCCTGGGCAACACAGTGAAACTCCATTCCTGCCTCCGCTCCCTCTCACTGACAAAAGCAATGATTTTTTTTTTTTTCAAAAAAAAAAAAAATAGCTATTTAGGTGCTGTATTTTGTAACACTCCAGTAGAATCTGAAAGAAAAAAAAAGCACTCAGCTAATAACTTTATTCTGAATACAATGATCAAGTTAGAATTCAACTCACGCTTTCTCCCAAAAAGACACGAACCTTTGACGTTTATGGTTCCCAGCTCCCGCAGTGGTGTTCGGCAGCCAAGCAGTTTTTCACAGATGTCATGGATAGGGTCCAGTGGTCACTGTACTCTTTACTTAGTGAGGGCAGCGTCGTCGTATTTCACCAGGCATGTCCAGGCTGCCGGGGTGACACATCCAGCCGCTCTGAGCTTTGTTGGCATTCTCCCAGGCTGCAGGCTTAAGAGGGAGATCAGATCAACCTATGACTTCTACATACCCCTCCACCGTGGCACCAAGCACTCACTCGGCCTCCTTATCTGGTTCTCAGGATGCTCAAGGGTGTTGTGACTCCCACTGACCAGAACCTAGCATGGGAGGAGAGCACAAAGCGTCCACTCGGATCCTGAGAAATACACACATTAAGCTTTCCAGTTGACAAAACGCACTCCCAAACACTCCTGGAATTGACAAGTCATGGCTCTGGATGCTTTCTGACTTTGTCTTTACAGAAGCTGTGATGTTGCTTAGACAAGTGGCATTTCTTTCTCCAGCGACGGAAGTTGAGATTCATGGAGGAGAAGTGAATTGGCCAGGTCCGTTCCACTGGAACTAACCTGTGTTCTTCCCAGCCCACTAGCATGTATTGAACCAGAATGCGAATGGTCTGGAGACATTCACATACCACTGAGGGGGATTAAACTATGCCAACATTTGTGGAAGCAATTTGGAAAATTAAAAATTCTCACGTTCTTTGACAAAGCATTTCTCTTCTAGAAATTTATTGTACAAACATACCCACATATCAAAATGATATGTGTCTATGGCTGTTCATTCTAGCATTGTTTGCAATGCTAGAATTGTTTGGAATTTCTAGCACTGTTTGGAAACAATGTAAAGATCCTTCAATAAGCAATATTTAAATAAATTAATTAATTGAATCCATGCAACCTTTTAAAAAGAATGGGCTGGCTGTGGTGGTTCACACCTGTAATCCCAGCACTTTGGGAGGCCAAAGAGAGTGGATCATGGGGTCAGGAGTTCAAGACCAGCCTGACCAACATGGTGAAACCTTGTCTCTACTAAAAATACAAAAATTAGCCTGGTGTGGTGGTGCACGCCTGTAATTCCAGCTACTCAGGAGGCTGAGGAAGGAGAATCACTTGAACCCAGGAGGTGGAGATTTCAGGGAGCTGAGATTGCACCACTACACTCCAGCCTGGGCAACAGAGCAAGACTCCATCTCAAAAAAAAAAAAAAAAAAACAAAGCAGATTGGTACGTCCTGATGTGGAGTAAAATCTAAGATGTCGCATTAGAGTAGGAGGAAAACTGTTTGGAAAAGAAATGTGTCACTTGTGGATGTAAAAAGCAAGGGTTAAAGACAGTCGTACATAGAATATTCTATATGCATGGACTCTCTGTAGAAGGTGATGCAAAAAGTGTCAGCAGTGACTGCCACCAAGGAAGGGAGCCAGGGACATGGAGGTCTGGAGCCAACAGAAAAGGGACATAGCATTTACTTTCTACCCCTTTATCTCTTCTGAGTTTTGTACGTTGTTCATGGCCTGTCTAAATTTTAAAAATAGACTGGGTGTGATGGCTCATGCCTGTAATCCCAGCATTTTGGGAGGCCTAGGTGGGTGGATCATCTGAGGTCAGGAGTTCAAGACCAGCTTGGCCAACATGGTGAAACCCCGTCTCTACTGAAATACAAAATTTACCCGGGTGTGGAGGCACATGCCTGTAATCCCAGCTACTTAGGAGGCTGACACACTGGAATTGCTTGTACCAGGTGGCAGGGGTTGCAGTAAGCTGGGATCACACTACTGCACTTCAGTCTGGTGACAGAGTGAGACTCTCTCAAAGAAACTATACGATTAATTAATTAAAAAAAGAAAGTTTTGACCAGTGCGCTTTGGCCAGCTTTCCCAGATACAGCTTTGGTTGCAGTGGACTGAGAGTTGCTTTGCTACTAGGATTATGATGAAAGCAAAGACGGGTCCAGAGAGACATGACTGGAATCCTACTTCCTAATAGGGATGAATGGGATTTATGTTTGAGTTATGGTTGGATCATGAAATCTCAGCTTGGAACAGACCCTCATGTCCTGTTACTCAATCCCTGCCAGACACACGAATTCCTTCCATATCCCCTGACGTTGACCATTGGCCTGAACACTTCCATCTACAGAAGTTATGATGCCCATTTCATGTTTTCCATAAACATTAATGAGAAAGGCACACGAAAACACCTTGCCCGGTGCCTGGCACACAGTAGATGTTCAATAAATGGTGGCTTTGTTGAATGTGAATAGTGCAAAACATTAGCTACTTGCAGGTAAAGCCTTCACACTCTTTTGGTATTCTGCCCATTTCACCTGTCACAAGCATTTCCTATAGTGCTCTGTTGCTTTGCGGTGGCTTTATAATATTCCGCTCATGGGGAACTGTCATTGACTTATCCGCACATTTAGTCTGCTTTGAAATTTTCAGAGAGAGATATATACAGATGCTCCTCAACTCACAATGGGATTCCATCTCAATAAACCCATTGTAAGTTGACAATACCATAAGTCAAAAATGCATTTTAGGCTGGGCGCGGTGGCTCACGCCTGTAATCCCAGCACTTTGGGAGGCTGAGGCGGGCGGATCACGAGGTCAGAAGATCAAGACCATCCTGGCCAACATGGTGAAACCCCGTCTCTACTAAAAATACAAAAATTAGCTGGGCATGGTGGCACGTGCCTGTAGTCCCAGCTACTTGGGAGACTGAGGCAGGAGAATTGCTTGAAACCGAGAGGCAGAGGTTGCAGTGAGCCGAGATTGCACCACTGCACTCCAGCCTGGTGCCTGGTGATGGAGCAAGACTCTGTCTCAAAAAAAAAAAAAAAAAAAAAAAAAAGGCTTTTTATATCTCATCTAGCAAACATCATAGGTTAGCACAGCCTACCTTAAATGTGCTCAGAACACTTACATTAGCGTAGAGTTGGGCGAAATCCTCTAATGCAAAACCTATTTTATAATAAAGCATTGAAATGCTCATGTAATGTATCAAATATTGTACTGAAAGTGAAAAACAGAAGGTTGTACAGGTACCCAAAGTACAGTTTCCACTGCATTGCTTTCAGACCATGGTGAAGTAAAAAAATCACACCACTGAACCAAGGTAGTTGAGGACCGTCTGTGCATAAATACAGACAAGCATCTTTTTACACACAGAGTTATTTTTTAAATGTCTGTTTCAAGAACACAAATATCAGTCAAAAGAGTAAACTTTGGGGGCACGTTCATGAAAAATAACACATTGCTATGCCGTCGACATTCAGAGGCATCTGATCTAAAAACCAAAAGTCCAAAATAAATGGGGAGTTCAGCAAATGTGAACATGAGCCAACCAGGAGCCCTGGAAAAAAGCTCTAAGATTAGGCTGGATGAAAGGACCAGCTTCTATTTATATTATCAACCCACAAACCTTCTCAGACAACCAGAGCCCTGTCACATTTGGGGACCTTTATACAATATCTTAGCTAAAAGCAAAAATAGCAAAGAGCCTAGCATTTCGAAAGGATGGAGAGGCATAGAGCCAAAATGCAGAAAGTTTTCATTTCATTCCATCCCCAAAGAAAAATGTATCATCTATTGAGGCAGAAAGAGATGGAACAGCATTTTGGAGACAGAAGAGTTGGTTACCCCCATTCCCTGGGCAGGAGCCTGGGGTAGAGGCAAGACAAAGGCGGGTGACAATGAATGAGGTTGGGGGACCTGTCTGAGCCCCTGCATTCCTAAGTGTGAGCCTTCTGAGCTTACTTTGAGAATTACGTGAGTTGGGAGCATTATAAATGCAGGTCCCCAGAATCACCTTCCTTCTTAAATTAAACCTCCTTTTGCCAATGGGAGTCCCAAGACCAGGGCACCCTCAATGTAGACTCCACCCTTCCCTCCCCACACATAATCTTCATTTTCGGCACTGGCTTTTCCCTGCCCAGGAGGTTTCTTGGGTCTGTTGCTGTGATCAGGGGCCCAGGGGAAAGCCAGCATCTGGGCTGCTCTTCATCTTCTCACCATGGGATTCCCTCCTAATAAGGCTATACTCACACGCAATGGCCAAAGTGGCAACACTCACTTTCCTCATAGCCAGTCTGCATAATTACGGCCTGATTACAGTGACCAGCACTTCCTCTGTGCAGGGCCTGTTCTAAGAGCTTTATGCGACCTTCTCCTGGGACTCTTGCAGCTCCTCATGCTCCTCAACTCACAATGGGATTCCATCTCAATAAATCCATTGTAAGCTGACAATATCGTAAGTCGAATATGCATTTTATACCTCATCTAGCAAGCATCATAGGTTAGTACAGCTCACCTACGTATTTATAATGCTCCCACTTATGAGGTGGGCACAGATATGACCCCACTGTATTAATGAGGAAGTGCCAGATCTCCCCACTGCAGGGCTCTCAGGTAAGAGTTAAAATAGAACCCCCGAGTTAGGCTACAACAAAACCCTTGCACCAGCATAGTCAGATCCTGCAGGGGATGGAGAGGGGAATAAGGAAGTGCCCTGGGTCAGCACAGAAGGCCTGAGTCCTCCTGAAACTCCTCCTAGGTGTGTTCCAGAGGATGTGGGAAGAGAGACACCTAACTCATCCTGCCCCGGGTGGCGGATTG
Organism: Alouatta palliata; assembly: GCA_004027835.1. Classification (NCBI taxonomy): domain Eukaryota; kingdom Metazoa; phylum Chordata; class Mammalia; order Primates; family Atelidae; genus Alouatta; species Alouatta palliata. The sequence continues at coordinate 6,352 of PVKV010010220.1, read as the reverse complement.
CATCATGAGTTCAGGCCTGTTTGGCAGAAGAGTGAAGAGAGAAGCGCCCAAGAGGCAGCTCTGTGCTGCAACTCATAGCCACTCTGGGGCAGGGGTCTGGGGGTACATGTGGCCAAGCAATTAAGCAAATTCCTCCTCAGACAAGAGAAAAGAAAGCAAAGGACGTAGGGCAGTGAGGAGGGGGCCTCCTCTTGAAGGACTGGTCTGATTCCTGTCCCTCCACTGAAATGCCCATTCTTTTTGACAGGGCCCAGTCTTGCCATCATGCTGCCCAACTCCTCGCAGATTACCGGGGCCAGAGCTGACGCCCAATAAGCATTTGCCAACGGATCAACAAGAAGGTGAAAACCAGAGAACTGTCCAGGTTGCAGAAATGCTCACCGACTGAACTCGAAGCACACCCCTGTCGCTGGCTGTGGTGAGGACGCGTGTGTGGCCCCCACCACGACCAGCATCAACCCACTGTGTCCTTCGCTCACAGGACCCTGACTCCCCTGCTCCTCTGCTCCTCAGCCCCGACTAACCTCGCAGCATCCATCTCCCTCTGACATGCTCTCAGTCCCATCCCATGAACCCTACCTGCTCTTCCCTTCTCAGCCACCTTCCCACTGCACAGCTGGGAAAAATGAGACCAAACTCACCCAAGGACTCTGTCCAGCTGAGTTAACGCCAGGCCCCAGACGTGCAGTCCAGTGTCGGCCCTCTCCAGCCAAGGTGTGGGCGTGCCCCGGGCTCTGTCCACAGACTTCTCCCCATGTCCTCACCCCCAGGTGGCCTCATCTACACCTTCCAAAGCTGACGATGCCAAACATCAACCAGTCTCCAGAGATGCTCATACTTCTCATGTCTGGGAGCTCTTCCTTCCCCTCTCAAAATATATACACATACACACATACACACACACACACAAACACACACAAACACACACACACATACACATACATACACACACACACACACACACTTTCTCAGGCTGGGGAAAGGGAGGAGGGGCTTCATTCCTCTAGGGCCCGTGGACTCTGGGTTTTCTAATACCTCTTGCCCACCTCTTATGATACGACCACAGTGTTTGTAGCAATAGAAATCTGAGTTCAAATCCTAATGCTGCTTCTTCACTCAGGCAGACATATTACCAAATATTTTTGATACTCAGTTTCTTCATCTCATCTGCAAATTTGGGGTAACTAGTACTGTGTGATAGGGCTTCTTTTTATATATATATTTTTTATTGTACTTTAGTTTCTGGGGTACATGTGCAGATCAGGCAGGATTGCTGCATTGGTACATACATGGCAATGTAGTTTGCTGCCTCCATCCCCCCGTCACCTATATCTGGCACTTCTCCCCATGTTATCCCTCCCCAACCTTCCTACCCCCTGATATCCCTCCCCTATTCCCGCACAACAGACCCCAGTGTGTGATGCTCCCCTCCCTGTGTCCATGTGCTCTTATTGTTCAACACCCACCTATGAGTGAGAACATGAGGAGTTTGATTTTCTGTTCTTGTGTCAGTTTGCTGAGAATGATGGTTTCCAGATTCATCCATGTCCCTACAAAGGATGTGAACTCATCGTTTTTTATGGCTGCGTAGTATTCCATGATGTATATGTGCCACATTTTCCTTGTCCAGTCTGTCATCCATGGGCATTTGGGTTGGTTCCAGGTCTTTGATATTGTAAATAGTGTCACTATGAACATACATGTGCATGTGTCTTTATAATAGAAAATTTATAACCCTTTGGATGTATACCCAGTAATGGGGTTGCTGGGTCAAATGAAATTTCTATTTCTAGGTCCTTGAGGAAGCACCACACTGTCTTCCACAATGGTTGAACTAATTTACACTCCCACCAACAGTGTAAAAGTGTTCCTATTTCTCCACATCCTCTCCAGCATGTTGTCTCCAGATTTTTTAATGATCGCCATTCTAACTGGCGTGAGGTGGTATCTCAATGTGGTTTTGATTTGCATTTCTCTAATGACCAGTGATAATAAGCATTTTTCATATGTTTGTTGGTCTCATATATGTCTTCTTTTAAAAAGTGTCTGTTCATATCCTTCACCCACTATTGAATGGGTTTGTTTGTTTGTTTCCTGTAAATCTGTTTTAGTTCTTTGTAGATTCTGGATATTAGCCCTTTGTCAGATGGATAGATTGCAAAAATTTTTTCCCATTCTGTTGGTTGCCAGTTCACTCTAATGATTGTTTCTTTTGCTGTACAGAAGCTCCGGAGTTTAATTAGATCCCATTTGTCTACTTTGGCTTTTGTTGCCAATGCTTTTGGTGTTTTAGTCATGAAGTCTTGCCCATGCCTATGTCCTGAATGGTTTTGCTTAGGTTTTCTTCTAGGGTTTTTATGGCATTAGGTCTTATGTTTAAATCTTTAATCCATCTGGAGTTAATTTTAGTGTAAGGTGTCAGGAAGGGGTCCAGTTTCTGTTTTCTGCACATGGCTAGCCAGTTATCCCAACACCCTTTATTAAGCAGGGAATCCTTTCCCTGTTGCTTGTTTTTGTCAGGTTTGTTGAAGATCAGATGGTTGTAGATGTGTGGCATTGCCTCCAAGGCCTCTGTTCTGTTCCATTGGTCTATATCTCTGTTTTGGTATCAGTACCATGCTGTTTTGATTACTGTAGCCTTGTAGTATAGTTTGAAGTCAGGTAGCATGATGCCTCCAGCTTTGATACTTTTGCTTAAGATTGTCTTGGCTATGCGGGCACTCTTTTGGTTCCATATGGAGTTTAAGGTGGTTTTTTTCCAGTTCTGTAAAGAGGGTCATAGGTAGCTTGATGAGGATAGTGTTGAATCTATAAATTACTTTGGGTAGTATGGCCATTTTCACAATATTGATTCTTCCTAACCATGAGCATGGAATGTGTTTCCATCTGTTTGTGTCCTCTCTTATTTCCTTGAGCAGTGGTTTGTAGTTCTCCTTGAAGAGGTCCTTTACATCTTTGGTAGTTGTATTCCTAGGTATTTTATTCTCTTTGTTGCAATTGTGAATGGGAGTTTGCTCTTGATTTGGTTCTCTTTTAGTCTGTTATTGGTGTGTCAGAATGCTTGTGACATCTGCACATTGATTTTGTATCCTGAGAGTTTGCTGAAGTTGCTTATCAGTTTCAGGAGATTTTGGGCTGAGACATGGGGTCTTCTAAATATATAATCATGTCTTCAGCAAATAGAGACAATTTGACTTCCTCAGGGCTTCTTTTAAGGGTTTAACAGATTGTAAATGTGAAGGTGCTTAGTGGAGTTTCTAGCCCGAAGCCAGTCTTCAATCAGTCTTCATTTCTTTTCCTTTCTCAGCGGCTGCAGCAGGGCAGGGCTGCCTGCTGTTGTCACCAGGAGGCCCCAGTTCCAGAAAGCAGTTGAAAATGAATCTTGTTGTAGCGCTGAAAGATTCCTTGTGCCCACTCAGACCATGGTGGCCTCTCTCAGTGCACCCAAAATTCATTCTCCTTGCCACACTCAACTTCTACACAATGGGCTGCCTCATTTCTTTCATCCTTTGCTAGGAATGTTTTGTAAAGGAAGTACTTTGAAATACAATCTGATCCGTTCTCCCATGTCAGGCTGGGGGGTATAAATATAGAACAAATCTCAAGGGCAGATATTTTTATAAGCATCAGAAATTTTAATTTGCATTCTTTGGAAACCTCAGAACTACCACTCACTATCTAAATTTCTCAATTTCACTTTACTTTTTTAATCAAATATTGCCCTTCATCCTAGTGGGAGGTCTCTGGCTTTTAAACATGACCCAGTGCTTCCCTTTTCCATAGAGACCCAGATATCAAAACTGTAACTGCTGGCATCTCAACTGTGTCCTCTTTTTAAAATCCATAGCGTCATCGGGTTGGACGTGGCGGTCAACATTGTCTGGCTTTCTGACGCCCTGATGGAAAAATATCTATAGCCCAGAAAGTTACCCCACTGCATAGTGATATTCAATGAGTATTAGTTTCTTGCTTCCTCTCTTCTCCTTTCAGACCATCGCATCTTTTCCTATTTGCTTTTTTTTTTTTTTTTTTCTTTTTAAGACAAAGTCTCACTCTGTTGCCCAGGTTGGAGTGTAATCTTGGCTTCTGCTGCAGCTTCTGCCTCCTGGGTTCAAGCAATTCTCCTAACTCAGTCTCCCAGGTAGCTGGGACTACAGGCATGTGCCACCACGCCCAGCTAATTTTTTTTTTTCCAAGAAGGAGTCTTGCTGTATTGCCCAGGCTGGAGTACAGTGGCACGATCTCAGCTCACTGCAACTTCCGCCTCCCGGAGGTTCTTCTCCTGCCTCAGCCTCCCAAGTAGCTGGGACTACAGGCTCCTGCCACCACACCCGGCTGTTTTTTGCATTTTTAGTAGAGACTGGGTTTCACGTTGTTGGCCAGGCTGGTCTCAAACTCCTGATCTCATGATCGGCCCACCTTGGCCTCCCAAAGTCCTGGGATTGCAGCCACGAGCCACCATGCCCAGCCTTCCTGTTTGCCATCTTACAGAAGGATTGGGTACTGAGTTCTGAAGCTTGCTGAAGAAGCTAAAGGGATTATAGTTTTCCTTTTGTCTCTGTCACTTTGTTTTATTCTTCCTTGAGGGTCAATATCTAGATAAAATAGAAGGCATTATGAAAAATTTTTAAGGAAGTCAATAGTGTTCACTTTGGCATACTAGTCCTACCGCAAAAAATATCTAGTGTATTGCTTTAGTTTTCGCATATTTTTCCAGTTAGCCTGTTCCTTTACCAGAAGGACCACCGTTTAATTTGCTATGACACTCAAAGACCCCAACATAAAAATATATCTCTATTCTCTGCTGATATCTGAAAAACTTCCAGTGTGTTAGAAACCAAATGCTAGCCAGACAACCTGGTCCCGAGCCTCACAGAGGCAAGAACTGGGCATGGATGCCTGCATCTCAGCACTACTTATATGCAGGGAGAAAAAAAAAACAGAAGAAGAAAAGAAAGCAAGTTAAGACTACTTGGAGCACATCTTAGATGTTAATTTAGAAATTCTGTCTGTTGTACCAGATGCCAGAGAAGCATAAATCTAAGCAGCATCTGGCTGACGGTCTACTTCCCTGAGAAATCCAGATAATGAAGCACCTGATTTAAGCTCTCTTTGGGATAAATATATGGAGATTACAATTCTGTAAATGAACCATGGATCAACTTGGATCTGGAAAATGAAACCAGTGAGGATTCAAACGTTTATCAGTTGTTGCATCTGGTCCATCTGAATCCTGGAGGTTATATGATTAAAGTAGAAATATCGTGCTAGGAAGATCTACAGAGAGCCAGGAAGCCTTCAGATTATTAAAAATTTATTTAAAAAAAAAAAGAGAGAAAACAAGTTGCTTTGGGATTGAATGAGTGTCTGACTGGTTTTGTTTGTGAACCGGAGAGCTCAGGACTGCCCGGTGTGTAGGTCTGTTCTTGTGCCGCCATAAAGAAATATCAGAGGCCAGGCGATTTATAAAGAAAAGAGATTTAATTGGCTCACAGTTCTGCAAGCTGAACAAGCATGGTACCTGCATCTGCTCAGCTTCCGGTGAGGCCTCAGGGAGCTTTTACTCATGATGGAAGACAAAGCAGGAGCAGGCACGTCACACAGTGAGAGCAGGAGCAAGAGAGGAGGAAGGCACCATACACCTTTAAACAGCCAGATCTCAAGAGAACTCACTATTGCAAGGACAGCACCCAGGCATTTATGAAGGACCCACCCCCATGACCTGAACACCTTCCACCAGGCCCCACCTCCAACACTCAGGATCACATTTCAACATGAAATTTAGAGGGACAAACATCCAAACTCTCTCACCAAGTAGGCAAGCTTTAGCCGTCATCTGTTGCTACCTAGCAAGCCACCCAAAACTTATCGAAGTTCAACAACTGTTTATTGTTTTTTATGAGTCTATAACGCGCTCGGGCCCAGCCAGGCTGACCTTGGCTAGGCTTGCTTAATTTTTTTTTAATATATATTTTTTTTATTGCATTTTAGGTTTGGGGGTACATGTGAAGAACATGCAACATTGTTGCATAGGTACACACATGGCAGTGTGATTTGCTGCCTTCCTCCCCATCACCTATATCTGGCATTTCTCTCCATGTTATCTCTCCCCAACTCCCCACCCCCCACTGTCCCTCCCCTTTTTCCCCCCAACAGACCCCAGTGTGTGATGCTGCCCTCCCTGTGCCCATGTGTTCTCATTGTTCAACACCCACCTATGAGTGAGAACATGCGGTGTTTGATTTTCTGTTCTTGTGTCATTTTGCTGAGAATGATGGTTTCCTGGTTCTTCCATGTCCCTACAAAGGACACAAACTCATCGTTTTTTTTTTTTTTTTTTTTTTTTTTTTTT